>CANYBF012782497.1:0-78862 GCA_948192965.1 Dalechampia spathulata | reverse complement strand
ATACGTACAATTGATGGTGAAAGGAAAGGAAAGGAAAGGAAAAAGAACCTTAAGAAGCCATGATTTTTCTTCTACCCACCACCGACTTCTATATATATATACATATAGATTGTGACACAGTTATATATGATAATTGAATATGGTATGGAATAAGAATATAATAATGATATAATTAAGGAGGATGTAGAATTGTTAGGTGGAATGTGGATATGCACTTCCCTTGTCCCTCTCATTCATTCTTCTTCATTATTTATATCCCAATCCACCTTTATCACTACTCTTATGAATTATGCTTCTTCACATCTATACTTATTTTGATACCATCTCCTAGTTATAAATTAAAAAAAAATCTCTAAAACTATAGCATTATTGAAATCCACAGCTACCCATCTAAATATATTTTTTAATTTATTTAAAGATTAATTAGTTGACTCAATTATCAAATGGTCAACATTTAAACTCCATTATAAGTCAGAGCTTTCCATATAAAAATTAAATTGAATAGAAAGAATTATATTAAAATATTAAGAAATTAAAATTTATTAAATTAAATTTTGAGAATTAAAATTTTTTATATTTTTTAAAATGAATTGAGCTCAATCATTATACTATAATGATGATAATTGATGGGTCAATTTCTGTTAGTAAAGGCCATTTTAATGGGGTATATCCCTTGCTAATTAACTTGTTGACTATCAAGTCAACTGTTTTTAGGGTATCTTTATATGCATCTGTGCTTTTTCTTCCCCAACAAAACCTTTTCGCTATTCAATAATTCAATCATACTTCATAATCATTTACATCATTTCTTTCTTTCTTTCTTTCTTTTTCCACCTTTTTCTCATTGTAAAATATTATATAAGTATTCGATATTTTTTATACATCTTATTAAACATGAAAAATCAATGATACATCAATAGAAATAATAAGAAAGTTTCGATCTTGAAAGTAAAGATTTTGAATTCAAATCCTGTAAATAAGGCAATATGTACCAAAATATATATATTATATTAATTGAATTAAAAAAAATAAAGGGAGGTAGATATCTGAAAAAGGAAACACTTTTCTTGGGATGGTGTTAGAAGTGAATCAATGAATCAATGATAGCACTGTAAAAAAAATGTAGAAAGTTAGCTGTTTGTGAAGGCTCTACGCAATAACCATAATCAAAATGAAAATCTGAATCTGAATTATAAAATCTGTCTCCCTCGAGATTGATACAGAAATGATGCTCTCTTTTCACATATGGGGGGGGGGCTGCCTTTTGGGTTTTTTAGCTCTCACTTTACAGGAGAATGGAAAGGTACTAACATAATGATACATTTATTTCGACCCGATTCATATTCATATAGATTAAAATTTTTATTAGAAGTTAAAAACTAATGTTTTATTTATTTATTTTACCTTTATTAACTTAGTTCATGCATAAAAATATAAAGTGAATCTAGATAAGTTAAATTTGTATATTAAATATTGTTATCGCAACAAAAAAAAATTAATAATGTACACAATTTTTAGTGAAAAACATTTTGATGGATTCATTGATTTAAGAATTTTGAATTTAAATCTCGAAAATTAAATAATTAATGTTAAATTTTATTTGAATTACGAGTGTTAAAAAATGTTAATTAATTTGGTAGTGATGGGGGAAGAGAACAAAAGAAAAGACAGAAAGGGGAATAAGTGATTAGCAATGTGCTTGTTTTAAATATAATTTAAAGAGAGTGATTGAGGATCACTCATAGCATATCCTTCTTCTCATCCACATCTCTTTTCTTCCTTTCTCTATCATTTTCTTCTTCTTCTTGTGGTTCATACTTGGTTTTTCTTATTGATATCCTTTTGGTTTGAATACTTAACTCTTTCAAAAATTATTTTAAAGTATTTGATATAAAATATCATTTATAATTTTTTTAGAACTGGGTCATGATCATCTCTATCTTCTTGATTCTATCATTGTTCGTTATGATAATTTGATTAACTATTCGCTCTTCTAAAATGAAAGAAAGTGAAATCTCAAATATAATCATGATATTTTATTGTAATATTTAAAAAAAATTTGAATCTCCGTGTATTTTGATGAATTATAAAAAAAATAAAATAGAAGTGGTATTTTACATGCATGCATGTTGGTGGTGATGGAAAATGATTGCTTGTTTGATATCTTGCTGGAGATGGAACATGTTTATATGCATCATGAGGATAAGGTTCTCATTACATCATACCCACATAACAAAGTCTCTAAATTATCTATAATGTAATGATTTTTCTAATATTATTATGATATATAAATTATAAGCTTCATTATTATTTGATAAAAAGCTACCAAATATATAAAATAAATTTCTATGCATATCAATGAATTAAAAATTTCTGGATTTTTTGATTTTAAGTAATAATTGATAATATTTATTAAGATTATCATATTTTAAATTTTAATTATATTCAATGATCATATTTTAGAAATTATTTAATATTTTATCTGATATTATTCAATAAAATTTTAAATGTACATATTATTTTCAATTAAGTGAGAATATTATTTTTCAGTTTTCAATTGTTTAATAACATGATTTTGATACTAGATTTTAAAGATTTAACATATTTATTTAAGATGAACGATTAGTAAGAACTGGTTAATATTATTGATATATATATATATATATAAAGAAACATCTCTTTGAATGTAATAATGAGAGTATCACATAAAATATAGTTTCACGTAAATAACAGAACATGGAAATTGAATGCAAAATCACTTTTTGCTAATAATAATTATATTATTATTATTATTGAAAAAAGAAGAAAAGCATTATAATTAAAAAAAAAAAAAAAAAAAGAAGAACAGGAGGAAATGAGCTGTGAGCATGTTGAATACTTTTGAGTAGAGAGCAAAGTTCCCAATTTTCAAAAATTATATCATTTCATTTATATAACAAGAAAAAGACAAAACCCCTTTTTCTTATTTATTTCTTTATTTTTGAACCCCAGACAAAAACCTTATTATATAATTTTAATATATAGTTTTATTTTTATTTATAAAATTTTATATTCTCTTGCATCAGTGTTCATCCCTTAGGGTTATCACTTTCTCTTTGTCCTTTATTTTCTTTCTTTGTTGTTGTTGTTTTTTTTTTTTTTCTTTTCCTCTTATCGTTCATTCTCTTTCTCATAGCTTCCTCTTGGTTCATGCTCTTGTCATGGTCATGAAGCAACAAGCTATCCTTTTGAATAAAGAAAAGCAGAAGATTATTAGTAGTTTAAAACTATCTGGGTGGGTTGATTTCTGGTTTACAGCTTTTTCTCTTTCTTTGTTTTGAGTTATAAAACAAGAACATGAATTGTCTTCTTTGTTGATGCCAAAGAAAGAAGAAACTTTCATGGTGAAATACATGTCACGATAAGGAGTTAAATATATATATATATATATATATATATATATATATATATAAGCAATATATGAAATCAGTTTCAACTTCTTTATAGTTTCAGTTTTTCTCTTATTTTAGCTTCTTCTAGGTTTGGATTTATCCTCTTATTTACTTTGTCGTTTGATCTTTAGTTTCCTTTCTTTTTGTATTTTACATACATCAAGCTAGTTACTTATATACATATACATATATATGACAATTCCATGATGTAACGTTAAGTTAACTTCAGCAAGCCGCTTATTTAATGTAAAAAGAAAGAGGCGATGAAGGGTTTGATATTTAATCAGCAACAACAAGAAGAGAATATGTCGAATCTGACTTCAGCTTCTGGTGAAGCGAGTGCTTCTTCAGGAAATAGAAATGAAAGTATTACTATCACCAATTATCCTAATTCTCAACAATACTTTGTTCATCCTCCTCCACCTCAATCTCAACCTCCTCTCAAGAAGAGGAGAAACCTACCAGGAAATCCAGGTTTCAAATCTTTCATTTCTAGGTCATGCTTTCGAATTTTCATTTTTTCTTCTCTGGGTGTTTTTGGTGTTAATTTAATGTTGTTGATTCAGACCCAGATGCAGAAGTGATAGCTTTGTCACCAAAGACGTTGATGGCAACCAACAGATTTGTTTGTGAGATCTGTAACAAAGGGTTTCAGAGAGATCAGAATCTTCAACTTCATAGAAGAGGGCATAATCTGCCATGGAAACTAAAGCAAAGAACAAACAAAGAAGTAGTAAGAAAGAAGGTGTATATTTGTCCAGAAACAAGCTGCGTTCATCATGACCCATCAAGGGCACTTGGTGATTTGACAGGAATCAAAAAACACTTTAGCAGAAAGCACGGTGAGAAGAAGTGGAAATGTGATAAATGCTCAAAGAAGTATGCCGTTCAATCAGACTGGAAAGCTCATTCAAAAATCTGTGGCACTAGGGAATACAGATGTGACTGTGGAACCCTTTTCTCTAGGTATATCCCGTTCTTTTTCCAAAATATATATATAGACACACACACACATATATCCTCTTTAAGCACAATAGCCATACAGTGTTTTTCGGTAATTCTAGTGATGACAGATAGAAGATAATTAATAGACAAGAAGAATTGTCGATAAATGTTTGCACTTGCAAGTCTCGGATGCCTTGGTATGGCAACATTTTAATAAGCAGCAGCTAAGGTGGACAAATCGGTGTCTATAGTTTCCTAAAAAATATGAATAATGAAGGTGGATAGAGATAGAGAGAGAAAGAGATGGCGACGAAGTACTGCTGGCTGGCTGGCCACATTATTGTCATAAAGGAACCTTTTCTTTTGCTTTCTGGTGATGGGTTATATGTTTTTGTTTTGTTTTCTAGTGGTGTGAGGTTTTGGATTCTTTCATAATTTGTGGGTTTTTGGTTTTCAGGCGGGACAGTTTCATAACGCACAGAGCTTTTTGTGATGCATTGGCAGAGGAGAGTGGAAGAGGTATCACAGTTCCACCAAACCCGCTTCTTTTCTCATCTAACATTCAACCTGATGATTCTTCAACCACCCCGAACGCTACTGTAAATCTTCATCCAAATCAATTTCCTCAGTTCGTTAATCCTCATCAGGATTTCCATGCATTTTCTCTTAAGAAAGAGCAACAGACTTTTTGTTCCGCTTCTTCCCCTCTTAGGCCTGAGTTACCACCATGGCTAGGGTCTGGTCCTAGTCATGGTCCTGGCCCACCATTTCTTCATCATCATCATCTTTCATCGTCGATCCTTGCCCAAGATTTGAGTTCTTCATCAAATGTTGAGTCTAGTTATGGACCCACAATACCACATTACCAAGCAGCACCATCCCCACACATGTCAGCTACTGCATTGCTGCAAAAAGCAGCTCAGATGGGTGCAACCATGAGCAGTAGAACAACAACATCCTGTGGAATGATGATCAGACCCCACCAACACCAAAATCAACAAGAACAAACTCACGTGACAGCAGATTCTGCTAATAACAACAACGACGACGAGGACGGTGGAAATCCAACTGGTTTTGGTTTGAATTTATCCTCTTCTCGTGATCAAGAACTGGCAGCTAGTGGTGTTGGGTCATCATCATCATTCGTTCATGGTGTTAACGGTATTCTCCTTCAAGAAATGATGATGAATTCTCTATCTTCTGCTTCTGGGTTTGAAAGAACTGCTGCTGGAGTTTTCAATAATTCTAAGAAAGAAGGAAACTTTGCCGATGATTCTCTATCAAAAAATTCTAATGGCGGGGAGGGTTTGACGAGGGATTTCCTGGGACTTAGGGCTTTTTCTCGTACTGATATACTGAGCATGGCCACTGCCGGTTTCGGAAACCCGATTAATACTTCTCATCATCATCATCAACAACAACAGAATCAGTCACAGAATACAAGGCAAGCTTAGCTAGCTTTCTTAACACACAAAAAAAAAAAAAAAGAAGAACTCGTTTTGCTTATAGTTTCAGAATGTTTTTTATTTTTTTTATTATTGCCACCTTCCCAAAGGACAAACCTTCTACAAACAAAATATATAATATATATTTCCATACTTCTATGTCATATATATATATATATATATATATATATATATATATATACTAGGTCAAATTATTTTAGTTAGTCGGACTCACATGAACATAGTTTGAATATGGATAAGAGTAATTACGTGGATAATAATATATAGTAATCTTGAATGATGAAGAAAAGTATTATAGTAATCTTATTATTACTATGACTCTTATCATTAATTAAATTATTTCTTATCATTTGATTATATCGTATACCATTTATATAATATGAAAATTAATTTAATTAAATACTCAAAGTATACATCAAGAATCTTGTTCATTTCAAAATTTGATTAATTATGGTAGTTTTATTTAAGATTTAAATTTTAATATTTTTAAATTTTTTTAATTTTCATTTATGATAAATGATTCCTTGTAAAACTTACATGAAAGAAGAAGTGTATGCAGTAATTAATTCGAAAGAATGATAAATTATATATTATTATATGAATGTTCACAAGTAGCGAAGGTTATTTGAAAAATAAATAATAACAATGCATATAGATATATATATATATATATATATAATAAATGAAATCTATATATGTTTATATAGAAATGTAGATGCAAATGAAAGGTGAGAATGATGGAGGATTGCTAGTGAATAAATAACAAAGGCAAGAATCACAGCCTTTATTATGTAAAGGTAAGTTTCCATTGGAGGGTAAAAACTTATGATGGTGCTGCAGCTGCTGGCCCCCACTTATCTGTATATGTATATATATATATATATATGATTAATTTTTGAATATTTGAAATGGGTTTGATTAATTCATTTGTCATAAAATATTATACATAAAGAGTCACGTTCAAGTAATAAGATAAAAGGGTTAAATTGTAATTCTTACTGAAAATTACCCCACAGCTCCCTCCTCCTCCTCCTCTTTTCCTTTTTCTTCCAAAAATATTCATTTCTTTTTAATAATCAAATTATTACCATCAACCATTTTATAATATACATTCAATTATTCAGATTAATTAAATTTTATTTTAAGTTTGATTATATTACATATATATTAAATTATTCATAAATTTTTTTAAAATAATTTAAATTTTTATATTTAAAAATTCATAAATTAAAGTTTTTGTAAATAAAAGATATAAAATTTAATCCATGAAAACCTCAATTATTAATTAAATTATTTTCAATATATATGTATATATAATATATAAAAATAAATAAAATAAAGTATGAATGAAGAGCGATAAAAAAATAAAAAAAATTTATCTAAATTTTATTTATATTTTTATAAAATTAAATAAATAAACATAAAATATTTGATTTTAATGTTTTGAAACATTCAAATAATTCCTTAAAATATGTATTTAAATATAAAAATATGAAGTAGGTTAAAAGAAAGCAAAAAAAAAAGAACAAGAGTGAAAAGCAAAGTGGAAAAGTGGGTGGGGGGGACTCAATCCCAAGGAACTAAGAGAAATTGGGGTGTAAAAATAAATAAATAAATAAATAAAAAGAATTTCTTTTTCCTTTTTTTTTTCATGTGTATTTATCTTTTTTTGCTTTTGGGGTAATTTCAGAATCTATTACAGATCCAAGTCAATGAGGCAATCAGCACATTTCAAGACTTACCACTGCCATCCAAATACAAACACAAAAACACACTTCTTGAAAACTTTCTGATATTCCTCCTGTCCATTTTATCATGATTTTTTTTTTATCTTAATTGAGTTTAATTATTCATAAATTACACAAAATTTAATCTAATAAAAATTTATTTTATAAAATTTATTAAATTAATTAATTAAAATTAAAATAAATAATACTTAATTTATTTAAATTTAATGACTTGATTTATTAATAAATTCATGAACTGATTCTTCGATCCATCTAAATAGTAATATAAAATTATTAATTTTTACAATATATAATAATTTTTACTTATAAATTTATAAAGAATTTATTTTATAATTTATATTTTAAATATTCTTAAAATTTGATTAAACTTATCAATAGTTAAAAGTTTTTAACTGGGTTTTTTAAATAAATTTTTATAGTTAAATTAATTATTAAGTTTTAAATTTAAATAAGTTTTTTTTAATTTGAGTCAAGAAAATTATAGTTAAATCTAAAAATATTATCAATTTAATTTATTATAATATTTGCTGAATTCAATCTATTGCATTATAAGTGTTTAATTCAAGAAATTATGAGTTTTATTAAAATTTGTATTAATAATGTAAATTATTCTATTTTTTACATATAAAAACCTTTATAATTTCAAATTCTTATTGTCAATACAGACAAAGGAAAATGAATAGTATAATAGATGTCACATGGGTGTATATATATATATATATATATGTATATTTATATTTATATATGTATGATATATTATTAATGGAAATTAATTAATTTATTACCTTTGATTATCAAAATTTTTTTTTAGATATATCAAAAATTTGATTATGAAGATGATTATTTTACTATCATTTTTCATATATAATGTATAAATTTTTTATCAATTTTAAAATATGATGTATTATCGAACGTGATTAAAACATCTACGAGTTAATTATTTTAGTTCAAATATTGAATATATGTAAAGATTAATACTAAAATTAAAATTAAATGTGAAAAAAGAAAAAGGGGATGTTTGCCATTCACCAATGTCTGTGTGTTTTTTTTTGGGTAGGTGATGGGAGGCAATAGTTTAGTTGTTAAAGAAACAAGAGAAGGGGGGAGGTGGTGGGCTATGAGGCACAATCCCTATACTCAATAAACATGTGGGTTGTACCTCTCAAAAGATTATTGCTTTTATATCATGATTTTATGATTAATCATTAGGTTAGTTGGATCATATTGAGTTCCTTTTTCAACAAAATCAATTTCTTCATCATAATGACTATGATTTTTTTAAGAAAAATTAAAGTTTGATGTAAATCTTGCATGCCCATATTTTGATGAACAGCAAAAAAGATATCAATCATCATTCCTCATCGTATCGATAATTAGGAAGATTCAAGATTTGATTTTATAGTTCTTTTCAAGTTATTTGCTTCGAAGGAATTCATGTAGATTTATAATATTTCATCTTTTTATCGTAAAAAAATCGAAAACCTTCAGATATGGTTCCTGAATAAAGTGAATTATTTGCGTATATACATGGTTGGTACAAATCTTGGTCCTGGCAAAAGATGATGATAGTGCTGCCTTTTCTCATGGAGTTTGCCTTTTCTCATGGCCCAATTATTGATCTCAAAATATTTTCTTTTTATGAGAAAGTTATCCCCAATTTGATCAAGATTTCATTGGAATGATTGTCGAATTCACTATGTTCATCTAACCCAGAAGCATTCATGAATATGAATGAATGTCTTTTCCTATTTATTCCCAGCAGCTTCAAAAAGAATCTCTCAGTTTAAACATGGCTATTCTGATCCCAGAATTCACATGGGATGCAACCAACTGTAACAGTATTCTTACTACTAGAGCCACAGACTGAAGAAGAGGGAAAAAATTATCATTTTGATGTTGAAGCATCTTTCTGATCTTGTTTTGTTCCTGACATGGCGGCACCAGCCGCTACTGTCATGGCGGTTGCCGCAGCACCAAGCTTTGCACCTCCGGCTGCTTTCATGGCACCCGCTATTTTCGCAAATGCAGCTATTCCTCCAACAAGCATGGCTCTCAATGCAACTGTTGGTTTTACTGCCATTTCTTACTGTTCCTGCAAAATCCATTTGCTTGTCAAGAACAAAAGATTTTACTTCTCCACAGCAGAATAACACAGATCATATATCAGCTTGTGTTCTTAATGCAAGCAACTTTACGGCTAATGACCTCGACTCAACTTAACTAAGCCTTAGTCTCAAGTTAATTGTGGTGGGCTGCTTTTTTCGTCAACCTGAGTTTGTTTGCATTTACTGCTATTTCATTTTCATCATGATAATGGCATCCAAGTGTGTTCTAATACTAAATTACTCTCTACATACAACTCAATTTATGTAGTTAGCTAACACTGGACCACTACATTCAAATAAGAGGCTCTATTTCTGTGCAGTCAAAAGGTAACGGAACACTAATCTACTCTTAATCTAACATGCTTAAAATCCTAATCCGCTTCAAAGGTGCCTAACTTCAAATTTGGTTAAAGGTTCACTAGAAGAAAACATTTCAAGGTAAGAAGAGGCTGCAGTTTCCAATCAAGCAAAACCCATATATTTGATCTTTCAGAAATCTAATAATGTTTGATGGCCAATCTTTTCATCAAAGACAAGTACTGAAAACAGTCTTCTTGATTGGCAGAAGCATGTCACTCTTTAAGTTATGTACACACAGTCGATATGATTCAATTTCTTTAAATAAGTGTTTTTGCACAAAGATTTAAATCCGACCGAAGTACCTAACTCGAGGTATAAATATATAGCCAACAACCAATCTATCATCAACATTACTGCATTAGCTGTAGCTCGAAAAAAGTTTGGATCTTTCCTCTTCTACTTTATTCACCTTACCCTGTCCACAGACTTTGACAATATTTTTATTTTCAGAAGAATAACTAGTAATGAGATAGCAACACAAAGCCTAGATCCTGGTGTAAAACAATACTTCTCCAACCACCTTCGGTTGAAGAATTGAATGTAATGATTTCCATAGAAAACAATTTCTAATGCACTATCATCCTCACATGAATTTAAGAAAACATGGATGCCCGGATACTCATACGAACCATTGATTAAATGATAAACATCTGATGCTATTTGCGCTACTTCTACAAAGCCTGGCTGCCCAATGATAAACATCTCATACAGTTCTAGCGACTGTATAACAACAACATTAACCAGCATAACATAGACAAACCAGCCCAAAAAATGATTCGTGCTCAAAACATTCCAGCACACCATCCGGCAGGTACCTAACCTAGTGTCATTGATCCAACTCCCGTTTATCGGTTTCAGGTAGTATACCAAGAAACATTTTAGAACTAATATCATAACCATTGTAAATAATTCTGAACATTCTGATTCCTGAACAATCTTAACCATACCTATAAGTGCAAACTGAATTGGTCAAGGAAAAAGCAATTTCCTTTAAATTTGAACCCAGAAAACAAGGAGTTTGACCGAAAAACAAAGAAAAAAAT
Organism: Dalechampia spathulata; assembly: GCA_948192965.1. NCBI lineage: Eukaryota > Viridiplantae > Streptophyta > Magnoliopsida > Malpighiales > Euphorbiaceae > Dalechampia > Dalechampia spathulata. The sequence continues at coordinate 67,764 of CANYBF012782497.1, read as the reverse complement.
GCACGAGTGATTGTCCCATTAAATACTAAAGCTTCGTTTCTACACTTACCAGAATGGATTATATAAAGCTAAACAAAACAGTCAAATATTACAAACTAGCTACTTGAGATTGAATCCTAGTAGGAAAAAAAAAAAAAGGGATTTCACATTCACCTTCAAATCAACTAGTTTTAACAAATAACAAGAAAATCACAGATACCCAGATCATGATTCAACTCAAAACCTCTATAAAATTCAAAAGAAAAATCCATGGCAAAACACCCAGAAACACACACCAGCATAGAAACAAAACGAACAAGGAAAATGACAGAAAGAGGAGAAAAGAACCTGCAATTTGTCAAGATCGAGGATGGTCTTTTCGTCGCTGACAATGATATTTCGCGAAGTAGAGGCAAATATAGAGAATCAGATACAATTTAAGGCAGAGAGTTCTTTCGTTTGGGTTCTGAGTTGATGCTTTCAGCATTCGTTTAGGATCATCATCTTGAGTTGCATATTTTCTAAATAAAACGACATCGCAAATACGACATGTCGCTTCTCTTCTCTTCTTGTGCAAATTCTTACCACGTGCCTTTGTTCCATTTGCAAATGCTGTCCTGGAACTTATTTTGGGGATGGTTTCAGCCTTTAAAATGTATAAATAAATAGATTTTCAAAAATAATAATGGAAATAATATTTTTCAATGTTTAAGATAATTATATAGATGTTTATAAAAGATTTTACAAATTATTTAATATGCATGTGAAAAAAAGATAACATTTACTATTTAAATATTTTAAAAATAAATTATATCAATTTTCATTAAATATAATTTTTATTTTTATTTTTATTTGTATGCTAATAATTAATAATAATTATATATAAATTAATATCTTTTATTTTTTAACAAAAATAAATATATATTATCATATTATTAATATGAAATTATTATGATAAATATCAAATAAACAAGATGTATATAATATCTTATCATTTAGATAAAAAAATTATTCTTAAATGATTAAATAAAACTTATCCAAGATGGTATTAATTTTATTTATAGTGGATAAACTATTCTACCATTTAGAGTTTATGACATGGACATGGAGTGTGTGGACCAAAAGAACCTTCATTTCTCTCTATCTCCCATTTTCTTTAGTTTTATTCCGGAGAAAAGAAAAAGGGCTCTTCTCTTATTAAACAGAAACACCACCATTCCCCCTGGCAACGCATCCGACATCCCTCCCACTACCACCCAAGCTTGGACCACCTGTAAACAGCGATTCTGACTGCATCCTCACCACTTATTACATTCACGATCGAGAAGGGTCATTCCTTGATGCGCATGAATTGTTCAATAAAAGCAACATTACGAAAATCATCAACCCGACAAGGATGAAATCATCTGGGTTGTAATAATTGAAATACGGCGAAAGCTCCATAAGTCATGCCGTTGCTAAAACACTTAAATCTCTCATTCATTGATTTGCTATTATTCAAATTTCACAACAGATGGTTCATGCAGTATACTATTAGCCAGAAATTAACCAGTCCTGTAGGCAGGATTTCCTTGGACTTCAATCACATGCTATCAGAATTCAAAATCTTGGCTTCTAATGTGGAAGTCCTTCAGCTTGCAAGAGAGAAATAATCTTCAATTTCTGGTATAAACGTGCTTGTGAAGCAGTAGTAACTACTGAAATTCAGCCGATCTAATAGTCCATCGCATCCATGTCTGGCATGCGGCTAGGCGGTTTTTTATCACTAGGATTATCCATAACGGCTGCTTCTGTTGTTGTCAGGAGCAACGAAACACTGAAACCCAAAAAAAACAAGTGTTTCATGCTGAAATTCAGCGTCCCATATGAACCCAAAAATACATATATATACTCTGATGACTGAAAATCACCTGGCAGCGTCTACCAGCGCTGTCCTGATAACTTTAAGGGGATCAATGATTCCGGCCTGTACCATATCAGCATATTCACCTGCTTCCAGAAACAGTCCATCATTCTAGAGATTACAGTATGAAAGAAAATTTACTGCCTTGGCGAGGAATAAAAGTGAAGTCCAATTGAGAACAAGCTAAGTCCAAGTCAATCTCCATGCCAGATTAAGCAATTATCAGAATAAGCTAACCTTTAGCTGCATCAAAACCCAAATTATGATCATCTTGCTCCAACAATTTGCCAAGAACCACAGGAGCATTAAATCCAGCATTTGAAACTATTGTACATGTAGGTGCCTGTGGCATGCAATTGCAGTAGTCAGACAGTGATGAGAACAAATAAAACCATAAAAAGGTATTGCAGACATATAAAACCCACCTTGAGAGCATTCTGAATTATCCGGATACCACTTTTTTGGTCTTCATTCTGAGCTTGAAGGCCATCCAAAGCTTTTGTGGCATACAAAAGAGCAACACCGCCACCTAGTGCAGAAATTTTTATTCAGGTTGAGGTTGTTCGGATGCTTAAATCATAGAATCATGACATCCAACATACCTGGTACTATTCCATCTTCCACAGCTGCTCTGGTAGCATTCAGAGCATCTGTCACCCTGTCTTTTCTTTCTCCAACTTCTGCCTCACTAACACCCCCAACCTGCGTAGAGTGATTGCTCGTTAGTCAGGGCCATGCACTTTATCCATATCAACAGGACTTTTATAACTGAAAAACACACCTTGAAAACAGCAACCCCACCAGATAGCTTTGACAGTCGTTCTTGTGCTTTTTCCTTGTCAAACATTGCAGTACTCTTTTCCATGGCTGTCCTCAACTGTAGAATTTTTGTACACATTAATAGCTTCTACTAAAGAAGAATCTCGGCTTTATTATCTTATTATATCTAATATGCATTTGAGAATGACATGAAACTAGCTGAACCTTCATGAAAGTGCATCCTCCAGCCATGAGACGTGAAAGTTTTTCCACTCAAGAGAACCAAACTATTCATCACAATCCTATTTTGCACCTCACAAATGATAGGTCCATTTGGTTCTAGAAATCAAGGGTCCAATATTCAAATCTCTTACAGACAGAGAGAACCTGAAAGAGTTATTTCTGGATAATTAATGAATACAAAAAAACACATCAAAAGGGCCCAAGTCCTAGATGCATCAGTCTTGTAACAAGACTAAGATAGGAGCTCCTCAGACGTGAATGCACAATCCAAAGAATACTAAGGGTCACATGCATAGCTTAACCAAAAGTAAGGCTATAGTTAATGATTAATGGTGAAGCAATTCTTTTTTCATCTGCATTAAGCTCTAAAGAAACTGAACAAAATGAGTGTGCTCGTAAAAATGATCAACTGCTGCCGATCATTAAAGTTCACACGTCATTAAAGTTCACTATGAAACCTATCGCCAGTCAACAGCATACCTGCTCACATCTTTCTTCAATCAACTTCTTGTCCCCACCCCCATGAAGAATTATTGTGTCATCAAGAGAGACTGTAACCTGCATGAAAGACGGACAGTTCAGTTTCACAAAATCTTGTACAAAAACAGCATATAGTTATGTACAGTGAAAAATAGACCTTCTTAGCAGTACCGAGCATATCAATTTGGACTTTGTCTAAAGTCAAACCACGATCTTCACTTATAACCTGTACAATGAGAGACTCTTTCCATCATAATAATATTCCAAAAAATAGAATTTCATGGAATCAGGAAAATTATACAACCTCTCCACCAGTAAGAACGGAAAGATCATCCAGATTTGCTTTCCTGTTTTCCCCAAAACCAGGAGCTTTGATGGCACACACCTAAATGCAAACAAAATCCATTTACCATTTGTAAATAGTGAGTGCCAAATCAATAATGCTGTTGTCACCAAAAGATATGAGAATAAATCATGTGAACGTCTTTTGATATCCAGACCAGCTAACAAAAAATAAAATTATATACTACCAATGCAAATGTTTAATGAAATAACAGATCATCATATTCATTCTTAGGAAACTGAAAATCTCAATTTGAATTAAAATAAGTAACCGGAATTTAACTGTGAGCCAGGCAATCTATTTTTCTTGCTTTACACTAACTTGTGCTTGTGCACACATGGAAGCCAGAAATTTTTAAAGCTACCGACTTATAGGGGTACTAGTCAGAAGGTACAACGAATATTATTGATTGTTGGTTAACAGTAGCATCATGTCACAAATACAAGAGTCATACACGTGTAAATATATTGTATTCATATCACCATACCGTTTTAATCTTGTCCAGTTTTATGACAGTCCATCAGATGCAGTATGCCTAAATCCTCATAAAGCAACTCTGAACGAAGTTAAAGAATCACCTTAAGTCCAGCATGATGCTTGTTGAGAATAAGCATAGCTAGGGATTCACTCTCCACGTCTTCAGCCACAACTAAAAGCGGTCTGTCTTTCTGTTTGGAAGTTAAAAACAAAAGGCTTAGCAATTAAATTCAGTCATTGCAGTTTATGAAAAAAATAAATGAATTCCAAGAAGTACTTACATTTACCGCAAGCTCCAATATTCTCACAAGGGAGTTCATGTCAGAAATTTTCTTCTCATAAATAAGGATAAAAGGATTTTCAAGTTCCTGTAAATACAAAACTCATTATTCTTCCACTAAATTTTAAAATATAGACCAAATTATTTGCACTGGCGTATCAAGACATCATTAGCAAAAACAAGCAAAGAATAGATTAGGTGACAGGCCGATCTACATGCATGGCAAACAAGGAAATGCACATGATAGCTCCAAAAACCAACTAAAACGAAGACATCCTTTTACCATTTACTAAAAGACCTGAATTTGGACAACAATAGTCATCCTTTGCCCAATTCTTCCTAAGCCATTTTTTACCACTTATTGTTAAACTATTGATGCATTGGTACAAGTGAAAAATAACAGTGAAAGGTAGGAAAGAAATCCCTTACATACTTCAGAACACATGCATCATGAAGCAAATCACAATTTAGCTTAGCGTAGTGAAATATCTGCTTTTTCAACTAGATGTTGGAGCTTACACATTTTTGAGTCTTTTGGTCGGTGATAAAATAAGGAGAAATGTAACCTCTGGCAAGCTTCATTCCTTCCACTACTTCCAATTCATTTTCCAACGTATTTCCATCCTGAAAAATTCTTCATCATGTGTAACAAATACAAAAGAAACTCTATACAGTGATTGAGCAAAGCAGAAGAAACTTCACTTACCGCAACAGTAATGACTCCTTCCTTCCCTACTTTCTCCATTGCTCTGGCTATCAATTCTCCAATCTCAGATTCACCATTTGCAGAGATAGTGGCAACCTATTGACAACAGAGTAGGTGCATTGATCAATAATAAAGGTAAAATATAACAGATATATAGTAAGAGTGCCACAAAACATGTACGTCCTACATCCAGCAAATAAAATTAATATTATACATTCCAATGAGTTTCATAAACATAACTACAAGATCCTCTTCACAAGAAAATAATAGTGGAATTGAATTTTATTTGGCACAAATTTTCCTCTATAAATCTTATTGATACTTTATGCCCAAACATGTGTTCACAGCCGGAGAAAAAAATGCCAACGGTTAAGGATGATAAAGAGATTTATTTCCCATGATTACCAGGCAAACCATATTCCAGAAATCAGAAACATAGGATAAGTTATTGGATCAATTTCCATATAGATAAAATACAAAAGGGTTTCTTATTGGAAGAAGCAGCAATACCTGTGTGATTTCTTGTGGTGTTCTTATCATTACTGCTCGCTTTTTTAAGTCTGAAAGGACGGCCTCAACGGCCATATTAATACCAGCACGCAAATCCATCACATTAACACCAGCAGCTACAGCCTTGCAGCCTTCTGTGAGTATTGCCTGGGTCAGGACAGTTGCACATGTTGTACCTACAACCAGATAATCAACATGTCCCCCACAGTCAGAACTTCCAGAAGAATTGAACAATGACATATGACATGAATTTCCTCGTCCAATGTAGTTATGTATTAATTTTGGATTATAATGTTCAATGATAGAGATACACTTTAATGATGATCATGATGATACCACTGATATATGTTCATCTCCTTCTACAAAACTAGAAAGCCATCCAATTCAACAAAGTACCTAAACTTCGAATAATATTATGATAGATTTTTGCATTGTTCTGACATAGAGTTGAGAAACATAGATAGGAAATTACCGTCGCCTGCTGCAGTATTTGTAGCTTTTGCGACCTGCTTGACAAGGTCCGCACCAACATTCTTGCCCTTATCCTTGAAGTTGATACTTTTGGCAACAGTGACACCATCTTTTGTAACCTTGGGATTCCCACGACTTGTTTCGATAATTACATTTCGACCCTAAATCCCTCAAAGAAGCAAAACAAATAAATTACAAAAAGTTAGACATGCTTCACCATTTTTATCATTAGCAACAAAACTTGTTAAAAAAGTGACAATAAAAAAAGAAAGAGAAGAAAAGAATGAGGGAAAGCAAGCCCAATACCTTAGGTCCCATGGTGACTTTGACAGCTTCCGCAACCTCGTTGACACCCTGCAACATAACTGCACGAGCTCCAACTCCAAAGTTGATATCTTTCGCTACATAACTTCTATTGCATATGATATTACCACAAACCTAATTCCATAAGTAACCGACCCAAAAGAAATTACACAAAATTTACCTCTCCATTCCAAATTGATTGATAAAAGAAACAACAATGACTCTTTGAATTACAAAAAAAAAATAAAAAATATTTGCCATTACCAGTCTTTTTGCTGAGGAGGATGAGGAGCTGCTGCGGCTGGTCAAGTGATAATAGAATGAAAAACAGAAGCAGAATTAGTCACTCAATACATTCACAAATGGAAAGATTCAAAAGAGAAAACGGAAAGAAAGAATCGATACCCAATGGATGAAGCTAATCTTGAAGCTAATCTATACATGATATAATTCACCAATCAAAAACAAAAATGCGCAACGATTACACTCCAACCAAGCAGGGGGAGAGTTCTCCGGTTGCTCTGTTTTCCGGTTCGTTGAGTAGGGTTTTAGCTTCAACCTTTGGGGTTTATTAAAGGCTCTGTTTCGGTCCTTCCCACAGCTTATTTCTCTTCTGCCCAAATTTTACAGCCCATCTTCTTGATATTGCGGCCCGTTCAGCCACGTCGATGGTTGATCATTGGTTGTATTTCTCGCCACGTTTCCTGCCAGCTGCACAACGCTTTCTTGACTGTAGCGACACGTCCCAGGCCTAATTGTCATTTGTAATTACCAAGTTTGAAAATTTTTAATTTTTAATTATTTTTATATTAAATATCAGCCACCCTGTTTTTGAAAAATGTATATTAAATATTGCAAAAATAAAAATTCCGAGTTGAAGAGGGTGGAAATAAATTATCAATGCTAAGGATATCAAGATTATTATGTAAGAATACGAATGTATAATTATTAATAATTTAAAATATTTAATAAATATTATTAATTTAAAATAATTTAATGATGAACGAGCTGTTAAAAAGTTTTTTTAAAAAAATATCATACTAAATAATGGAAACAGATATAATTATTAATTGTAAGAATATAAGTGGAAGAAGAGTAGCATATGGTAGGATGGTGCAAGAATTTTTGGAAAATGACCAAATATGAAGACAATTTGCATGTTGAGATGCTAATGAAGGGGGGGTAAAAGCATTCACATGTCTCGCAGATGGATCCCACTTCTAGACAAATACATTAACAACTCCAAAAGTCTTCTTCTTCTTGTTGACGCAACGCATACCATAATCATTTCTTGTTGCATTAAATAGTACCTATTTTCATCAAAACAAAATTAAATATCAAAATTCTTATTATTGTTATTTTATCATGTAAATAATATTACAAATATCATATATTATAATAAAATATAATATGTAATATAATCAACTTTTTTATTATATTTTATTATTTGATAAATAATATGATATATTGTAACTATAATGAAAAAGAAATTGATGTGTTTGTATTGATTTGAATACTTAAATATTCAATATTATATAATAAAATAAAGTATGATTATGTTATATAAATTAATAATTCAAATTAAATAGAACCTAAATATTTTGTACAAATCCTATATATTGTTAAAAAAATACATGGGATTACTATTGAAGGCATGTTGTTCCACATGGATGATCTTTGGGGTGGGGTGGGGTGGGAGGGATAAACAAGAAATTGCTCCAATCGTTTATAATATGGAACCAAACCAATCCACTTCACTGCTTCCGTCCACACCCTTTTACGAATTACTGGTCCCTTCCCGTAAATCATACCATCAATTATTAAATTAAATTGTCAGTTTAGTGGATCAAATTGCGCAATTCTTTTTCCAAAATGATTAAATTTAAAATTATAAAGGAAAATCCGGGTCATGGTTCTTGCTGACCATTAATTTCGGTTTGTTTAGCCGGTTTGATTGGGTTTAAATTGGCCACATACAATTAACTTTCAGCAAAAGCCCCACCGACACCCATAAATTGCACACGTGGAGCCTATATATATGCGTGTGTGCATATTATAAAGCAAGATGTATAGAAAGAATATTTTTTTAATTACGTTATAATAATAATAATTAAAACATACATTTGGAAGATTAGTAAGTGGGGATGACAGCCACTTCCCACTAAAAGGGCTTTGGGATTACGTGGAACCGTGTGTGAATTATATACAACACGTCCCCACCACAGCTTGGAATCTAAGCAAACCCACTTCCATTTCATTATCTTTTTATTTCCAACAAATAATAATAATAATAATAATAATTTAATTAAAAATTTAAAAAACTAAAACAAATTCAATAATTTTATTTAAATTTAACATATCAATTTAAAATATTTAATTTAATTTAATTATTTCGAATGAAATTCGAGTTTCTGAAAAGCAAAGCTTCTCTCTCTTTGTACTTGGAACCTGACAGGGGGAAGTCCTTTCCCAAGAAAAATAAAAACAATAATAATATATTTGGAGAGCATTATCTTGTAATTTATCTCTTCATATGGGGTGAGAAATTATTTATTTTCCAAAATATATTAATTTTTTTTAAAGAAAATAATATTGTAAACAAATAATTAGATGAACATGGCCCATGTGCATAGTCAATAAAATCTGTCGGTGCAATATATTTCTAATTGGAAATTCAAATTAAAAATGATTTAAATTAAACAAATAGTAAATATATATTAAAATCTTCCACTAATTAAATTAATTTATCTTAATTAAATAAATAAATTAATTAATGAAATTAATGCTAGCTAGAAAGGGTGGATGGAAGTAAAGGTAAGATGTAATTAATTGGCATGGTGGTCAAGTCAACTCTGCCATTGAGCTAATAATTCGTTGTATAATTAACACCAATTAACATGAAAAGTATAATTAATTAACTAATTAATTATCAAGTGGTAATATAATTAGAAAAGAAGAAAATAAAAATTGGAAAATTAAATACACAAAAATCTTTTAAGCCTATAAATCACAGATATTTCTTAAATTTACAAAACCATGAACCAACAAAAAAATAAAAATAAAATATATAATAATGTTCGGTAAAAAAAAAAAAGGAAGAAGAAGAAGAAGAAGAAGAAGAAGCAATCACACCTTTTGTTTTCTAAATCAACCAAATTTTGGATTCAGAAAGTCCATTTCCAGATCTTGATCCTCAAATCGACTTTGCATTTAACGTTAGAGACAGAAGCTGTTGTGGCCGATTTCCCACTTGGAACACTTGCTTTAATCCCTTCACAGTTTACTCTAATCCCCACCTTTGGCGTCTTTAATCCTTCCAGTTTCAGTTTAACCTTCGTTTCCAGCTCTATCTTCAATCCTACGCCATTTTTGCTCTTCAAAGATGTCTGTAATTGGTTAGCAGAAACATCGTCGAGTTGTTGATCTTTGTTACTTGTAATGCTGCTTTTTAACATAGTTGTGTTCTTTGGTCCATGAGTAAACGCGGGTAGTGATCCATTTCCTAAAAAGATGCCATCTTTAGCTGTAGTGACGGAAATGGTGACTGGGTTGTAGATATAAACAAGTTTCTTATTTGGGTTTTTTGCAGTGATGTTCATGTTTATGTTGGTAATGAGATGGGAAGATGAAGTGAGGTTAAGAGACGAGATTTTGAAGCCGGAAACGGTGAAGGTTGGGCGGTGAGGACGGTAGATGACGTAAACTATGGCACCAGCTAAGGCAATAAGGAGGATGAGAGTGAGGATTATGATAGTAACCCAGATGCAACACTGACAACAGCAACGTCGGCGGTTGAATTTCCGCCGAGGTTGAGGACGATAAGCAGGGCGACTAGCACCATAAAGTTGAGCCTTAGTGGCTGGAAAAGAACCGTTGTGGTTGTTGTTGACGGCGTTTGAGGCAGCGGCAGCAGTGGTGACGCCGTTAGTAGTTGGTTTAGCAGAAGGGTATACCCTTTCCGCCATGATCGAAGAAATTACAGAACAGAAGAGGAGAAGAAGAACAGAGGAAACGGATTCTCTTCACTCGGTGATTTCTTGAGAGAAAAAAGGAGAGAGAGAGATGACCTTTTTCTCTTTTCAATGGTTCCAAGTTTCTAAAACATATGAATTATATACAAATAGTGATATTGACAACAAATTCTGAAATATAATAATTTCCGCGTTAAATTTATCACAAATTAAGAAAAATTTTAATAAAAAAATTTTAATTTATATTTAATTAAACAAAATAAAGGCTACTCATTTTACCCCATTGTAAAAGCACTGTTTTTTATAATTAATATGTATACAATGTTTTAAAAATAATATTTAAAGGATAATTATTGAAAAAAGGCCATTTCTGTTTTAATCGGTAAAGTAGATGCAAGGTTTGATATATATAAAATAATTTCTAATTTTTAATAAATTTTCATTATTTATATTATATTAATTAATTTAATTTATACCTGAAAATATAATGAATCTATACGGAGAAGAAAGGGAATGTAAGGGAAGGAAATAAAGAAAGGAAAAGGGACAGGAGACGGCAACTTCCTAACCAATTTTAAGACTTGTACATTAACACGGCCATTCTTGTTTCCTTCTTTATTTATTTTTAATGAACAAATAATACAAAATAAAAATAAATAAAAAGGGGAAAAAGTGTGTGTGTGTGTATATATATATATATATATATATAATGGCAATAAAGAAACCCACAATTGAAATGATTAGATCCGTATGTTTTAGTGATTTGAGTATGAATTAATTAATATTAGTTTGGTAAGTGTTTGATCATTGCCATTTTGATTTGTTCAAAAGGTTGGTTATTTTGTTCCATCAAGGGGAAGCTTAATTTCCATTTGTAATAGTAATTTAATTATCCTTTCTTTCTGACGTTGAGAGAAATTATATATCCAATAATAAGACATGTTGGTAGCTATTCATCATACTTAATCAAGTTTAAATCAGATTAGGATTAAGGTTAGCATTATTATAAATATTATTATTTAGTTAAATTGATGGACTGATGTTTCATTTTCATCTCCTAAAAATTATAAGATAACTTTAAAAATATCTTTGATATAAAATGGTATAGATTAATTATAGAATATTATTTAATAAGTGAAATATATTAATCCTTAATTTTTATTTTAAATTATAAGAGTTAGAGCATATATTTATGTGTGGTATAATTTTATCACGTAAAATTATAAATATACCAAATATTTAATAATCGCTATTTATATATTAATAATTAATAATAATTATATATTAATATAATCATTTTTTGAGTAAATAGAAAGAGGAAGTTATTTATCCCTAATTTTTTTTAAATAGTTGGGTCCTTTGAAAAAAAATTATTAATTAAAATGAAAGATAAATATTGAAAAATAAATTAAATATTATTCAGCTTAAATTTAAATGAGTATTTTAGTGGGTAGAGCCGAACAGTCTTTGTTAACCTAAAACGTAGATGTGCCCACGTTACCTACTTTGTGCACTTTGGGGCATTTTAACACGTGTGCAAAGGGTTCTTCCCGTATGAAGTTAAGACCTACCATGTTCCCATGTTCCACCACCAATCAAATAACATGACTTTAATAACCCTGATTCTCCCCTCTATAGAAGTCCACAATCATACGGTCACAAACAACTCATGTAATCAACCATTACTTTTCCAATGATCCCATCAATTTCACACAAAATATCTAATCACACCATAATAAGATCACACTAAACATAAATTTTATTATGATATTATCAAAATTAAATTCTATATAAATTATTCATTATTAAATTCAAAATATTAATATTTGACAAATTTTTCCTTTTAAATATTTCATCTAACTTACCAAATGTCAAGGTTCCCTTTAATACCATAATGTGAAAATTACTTTTAAAATTAAAATTTTTATTTAAAAATATAATTTTTAAAAATATCTATTTTTAAAAAAATTAATTTCATTTCTAAGTACATTATACTTTTTAAAAAATAATTTAAAAAAAAAATCTTATAAAACCATTTCATTATAATTTTGTAACATATAATCAGAATTTCATCAAAATTCAACTGCCATTAAGAAAAAACCTGACTAATTTTATTTATTCATAATTTAATACTTTGATTGGGATAATTTATACATTCTCTAGTATTAAATCAATGAAATTTCATCATAAGAAAAGTGTCCTGGTCACATGAACATGTTAAAAGCATATACTAAATGTGTTTTTTTCAATTAATATTATTAGGGTTTTCTTCATGATTAATCATTGACAGAATGAATAGTCAAGAGGGCTAAGGAAATATGATTAAAAATGAAAGAAAAATAATTCTTTTATTGGTAAGTAAAAGGGAAATCTTACCTTACATTTAAATTTAAATTTGGATTAATTAATTTATAATTTATAAATATCAAGTTGAGGATATTAGGTGTACCTTTTCAATCATCATTTTCTCCTGAACTCTCTTCATTCTCTGCTTCCTTCCTTACCTTAACTACTTCTCCATGTAATTAATTTTGAATTAAAATATTAGGAACAAAATAATGTATATTTTTAAATTTATATTTTTAAAATATTAACTTTCAAATTATCAATAAAAATACCCAATTCGAATTAATTAATTATCGACTGCTGTATTAAATGGTTATTTACTGATTTAAAACTAAAGTTATGATATAATTTTAATTGAATTTGAAGGTAGTTTGGTTGAATTTTTTTTAGATGAAATAAATGATAATTATGAATTAATTAGGGAGAGGAATTTGGTATCTAAAAGAATATTATTTAAAATGAATAATATGTAAAAAGGATGACAGGCACAGCCTCAATCAGCACATTGACATGCCCAGACAACTAGCAGTTGGTGGGTAAGAGTCAAATTCAGTTGTTGTCTTGTATTATTAAAATAAAATTACACTTAATTAATAATTAATTTCCTCATTAAGCTTTTAGAATACTAAGAAAATTCCCTCCTCCATTATTAAAATATATATTATTATTTTTATTATAATCTCTTGTTCATAATTTAGGTCATTTCTCTCGTTGATATTATTAATACTCGAATAAGATAATTAATATTTTATAATATTTATCAAAATTTTGATGATGGATAATATTTTACAAAATAATAAAAAAAAAAAAGAGATATTTTGAGTAAGATCCTACTTTTATTTCTGAATATAGGTAAACCTGGGGAAGCCCATGACCCCATGATTGGAGATTAGACCTATGGAGTAATATTCCATCATAGTTCTAATTACTTGCATCCAATAATTCTATTTTTTTTCCAATAACAATTTAAAAGAAAAAGGCTTAGCAATGCAATGCAATGCCTACGATCAAGCAAATTCAAATGGGAATAATGATTTCCAAGACCATGACATTATATCACCAAAGTTGATCAACTCCCATGAATTACATATTCTTGCATCAACTACACATTTCCCCTTCTTCATCTTCTTCATTTTTCTTTCCCATCAAACCCCATTTTCCTTTCCTTCCCCCTCTCTCAGTATCTTCAGCCCCATGTACCTGCACCACATTAAGTCATTTCAGTGCTCAAACTATATATATACATGTAAAGAATTATCTATATCTATTTCGATGAACAAAGTTGAAAGGAAATATATCGAACTATTATAATGAATTACATGGATATCGATCAATTACCTGCCCATCATCAAGACCGTCGCCTGAGGATTTGTGCCAGGGGACTCATTAAAGGTGGAACCATCAACGATTCTTAACCTTTCAACTCCAAGAACCTTATGATCTTCGCTCACAACCTTGCCAACATGACACCCACCATGATAATGCCAAATGGTGATCACGGTATCTTTACAGAACTGCTCCAAAGACTTGGTATCATTTTCATGCTTAGGAATAAGATTAACATTGGCAGCAACACTGTTGTTAAGGATCTTCTCCACTGTCTGGGCATCAAATTGAGTGAAGTTGGTGAAGTAAGTTGACCGAACCACCTTCGTTGCCATTCGAATCCCATCAACGCATCGTTGGAGATCGTTGGGATGGTTGAAGTAGTTGAAAGTGACTGAAGGGTTGTCATCAACATTGGTGGTGACCAAGTTCAAGTGTCCGGTTGAAAGTGGGCTGGCAAGCTTTTCAAGAATGAAACCTCCCTTGAATGCTTCATGTGGTAGGTCCTTCTTTCTTTTAATGTACTCTTCAATTGCTTCTATTGTCCTTTGCTTTGGAGGTATGGTTGATAGTTGTCCTATCTACACACACATATATTAATAGCAAATCATGCAATGTAGTCCACAAACCGACTCGAACCAATCATTTGCTCACTTCTATTTTAATCGGTTTAATTTGTTCGAATGGTGGATAAATATGATGATTCAAATCACAAAATGAAATGCTTACCTCTGCAGACATGATTCCATGGTGACAACGAATGCTATCTTTGGACTGTCCAAATCCACTGCTAGCTTCAATATAAACACCCAACTTAGTAATCCCCACAGTCTGTATTAGTGACTGGCCGACATGTCTTTTTGACGGCACAAAAATGCTGTTCATGGGATTATCAGCCATCTCTTTCCCAACAAATTCATTGTCAAGTACCACTTCAATTCCCATCTTTTCAAGCTCAGCTTTTGGTCCTATACCACTTAACAGCAGCATTTGAGGAGTCCCAATGGCACCACTTGACAATATAACTTCACTCCTTTCATTATTTGTAAGAAATGCCTCATGCTGGTTCCCATTTTCGTCTTTAAATATCACTCCTGCTGTCTTTGGCTGCTTCCCTGCATCATGTAATTGCACCCATGATCAGTCCAAATCATATCGGTATACAACACTGAATCGAAGAATTTTTTAGAGGATCATTATTCATTATAATTTTATAATGTATACAACGTGTATTAAAATTTATATTGAAAACATGTTTTCTATCATTCACTGAAATATATTTAAAAGACAAAAAATTTACATCTCTAACTAGAAAATCATAACCGTCCGTTATTAATTAACATACTTGAAGTATCAAATATAACTTTTTGGACTGTGGCATGTACTAGGACAGTAAGCAGCCGAGGATTCCCAGAAGCAAGCAGTTCTGCGGCGGTGTGCCGGCGGCCAAACCGGTCAAAGATGGTGCCACCAAACTTGGTTCCATAGATATGATCATAAGTAAAGCCATTATAAGGTGAAACCCCAACATCCAACAGACTGTCTCTTACAGTAACTTGCCATGGAGCAACCTTAGGCTGATGAACAATTCTCTTCTCAACCCAAATGAATGACTCATTCACCAACTTCTCATCCCATCTCACTTTGTTTATAAACCTGCATTGCAATATTATATATATATATATATATAATTCATTTTAACTAAATATATTTATTTAAGATGGATAATAAAATTTTCAAAATTTATTTTTACCCGACAAAGTATAAAATAATCAAAATTCATAATTAATAAACAAAAATACGTTTGTCCTTCGAATATAATTATCATTTAATATAAAGAGAATGACCATTCGGGCTAATGGCAGTGAGAGATCATGGAGAAAGCAAAGCTTGATAATGTCAAAAGATAAATTGTATGGTCACCTTCGGCTGCATTAAATACCCAAATAAATGCCTTCCAACCAATAATTTGTGAACAAGATCAAAAGCAAAAAAATAAAAAAGAAATTAAAAAAAATTTTAAAAAACCCAATAAATTGTGACCACTGTTTCCTGTTGGCATACTTTCTGGAACAATTAATTTCCTCTCAGTGGCTTCCTAGAAACTCAAAATTTTTCTGATTCGATGCTCTATTCGGGTCATCATCGATAATAAATTCGTAAAAATAATTAAATTATCGAAATTGATTACAATAGATAGATGATAGAGATCGTACCTTGTGCTGGCTCTGGTATAGAAGCCAGCATTGATGCTAGTACCACCGCCCAAAACCCTAGCCCTAGCGTTGAGGACTCCATCCGTAGAGATGAAATACTGAGAAGCCGAACTCGGGGAAGTATCCGCCAGAGCAATGTGGAAGTTGCTCAAGAAAGATACATTAGGGTTGGTGAAAGGAACACCTCCTCTTTCAAGCAATAATACCCTGAAATTTTGCGACAAGGTGGCAGCCAAAGGACACCCGGCTGTTCCTCCTCCGACTACTATATAATCATACCCATTCTCTCCACCGCTTGATGAGTACGATGACGATGATGGGAATGAACTTGCCTTCTTGATAAATGGGTAGCGTGACGGATATGAATATGGCTCACCACCTGATTAATTAAGTCCCATTTGATTAGATTAAGATTTGATTAACTTAGAGATTGTTGTAATAAAAATTTCTGGTATGTTTTGGGAAGCAGCTAGATGGCTGGACGTAAGTTCTCCATACCTACAAAGAATTAATGGCAAACATAAATGCCCTAACAGCCACCTGCCCATTCTCAGCTGAGCTGGAAAGTTTGATATTCTTAACTAATTTTTGATTGATTATATCAGGAAGAGATCAGATTAATTTACAATGCAGTGAATCGTTAAAAGGGTTTTCAGCTTTGTGATCAAACATAATGCAAACATTCAGTGCGCAGCCATTGCTGTTTCTGTGATCAAAGATTTTGTGTAACATGCATGCAGAAACTATGCCAGAAAGGTAAGTAACACATGGGGAGAATCCCTTAAACCATAAATCAAGAAGATAAAGAAACACTTGTTCATAGAGATCTAAGAGTTATGTCATTGTCAACAGAAAGATTACAGATAAACAATGATAAATACTTGATTTTGATAGAAGATGATATCGGGAAAGTGAAATTTAACCTTGAGAAGAAGAAAGAGTGTAGAACCAGCAAAGGAAGAAGAGGAGGAGTTTCTTGTCAAGTGAGAAAGGCAAAGGATCAGCCATGGAAGGAAGAGAGGGAGACAAGGCCGACTGATACAACTGTCTGCCAAAAAAAGAAGAAGAAGAAGAAGCTGCACTTGTTTGAACCTCTATCCGGGTGTCTCCTGTTGGCCTTGTTGTGCGCGCTTCACTCTCTTATGTGGGTGTTGTATATATATACTTATTTCTATTTTATTATGTTACTTTTATTTCTTATTTATTCTTAAATTATAGATATCACTTCTATTCATTATAAAATATTCATATAGATAATAAAATAATAAAAATAATATATCAAATTTATAAATAATAAAATTAAATTAATTAAAAAATAAGAACTTTTTTTTTATAATTTGTAAAAATTATACCTATATTTATCGGAAAAGTCGATGCTAAAGCCTACCTACATTCCTAAATTTAAATTGATTATATAAAATTATGAATTTATCAATAATATAAATAATATATATCAATCTTTATTAAATATAATAAACCAATCAATATAATAAAAATAAACGAAATGCAAGTATACGTTAAATTTAAGTAAATCTTATTATATTAATTAATAAATAATTATTATTAATTATTAATATATACTAATAAAAATTAATATATATCATTAATAAATTTAAAATTCTATATAATTCTATATAGTAAATTTGATTAATGTAAAAATCTTTCTTTTGATACCTATCTTTATTTAGAATTAAATCAATTAATATAAAATAAATAAAAATATTTAATTTTTAATTTTTTAGTAAAATTTATTATCTCTATATTTCTCTTATATTTATAAATTTATTTATATATGAAAATATAAATTAAATATTGACAGTACATAATTAGTTGGCCTCCAGGCACCAGCCAAGTTTAGTTCTCACTATTAAATTGCTATACACTCTGCACCAAGAACTGGTAACAAATTTATTTCCAAACTATACTAATAGAATTAATAAATATATAATTTTAATTTTAAATAAAATTCATTGCTACCTAATTAATAATATAGTTTATTGAATTAATTTATATATATTTATATAAAAGTTCTCTAATTATTAAACATTAACATTAAATCCAAATAAAGCTTATAAGAAACATACAATTTACTACAAAGGTCAAGTTGAAATGTCAATTACATCCATAACAAAAAGAAAATTGCACCCCCTAAAGTCTTATTCTTTACAAAACGGTCCCTCTTATGTATAATTGTACCCGTTCGGTTCGAAAATCAGGTGAAAACCGATGGGAAAAGAGCAGGAATTGTGAAAGCAGAAATGGGTCGGAGTGAGGGACAAGATTTGGGTTAGAAAAGGAGAGTAAGAATGGTAAGGAATATGTAAGAGTAATATATGCATGTGCGTGGTGAGGAGTGGGAATCGAACCGGCAACTTCATGGATACTCACAACAAAGGAAATTTGTCAGAATTTGCAGGTTCGGTAGTTTTACTTGGAAATTTCTTGTTTGAATAAAACCAAACCAACCAATTACACCCTTCATTGTCTCCCTCTTCTTAGTTTTCTTTTCTTTTTTTTATAAAAGGATTTAAGTGGGTTTTTTTGAGTGATGTACATTTGCTAATTAATTAATTAATTAATGTTTTCTGTTGTTTATTCAACAAAAAAAAATGTTTGAAAAAATTGAAAATAATTATCCATTTTAAACATTGAAATATGTATGATTCTGAAGTAAGATTGGAATAATTAATTAAAGTTGTTTTCTATGTTTTTAATGAACCATCTCTTTTTCATTCTAATTGTTAGTTGAAGACTTAATCGCACATGATTGATTAAACTTTGATGGAACTGATATTTATTAACACTTCTAGACGATAATGCATAATTAATCATGAAAGGGAAATGAGTTTGTTTAGCGATGCAGATAGCTTCTTAATTTCATATTATTCTTCACTTTCAATACTTTATAATATTAAAAAATATCATATTAATGCATATACATAACTCAGTGATGAGATACTCCCAATATCACAATGACTGTAATTTTATTTAATTCAAATTTAAATTAATAAGTATTTGTATAAACTAATTTTTAATAATATCTCAAAATTGAATGATTGAAATCTTTAATATGGTAAAAGGATAATATAAATTAAAATAATTAATTTAATGTATGGATTTTGAAACATGGAAAATTAATAAAAGGGTTATAATAATAATATGATTGAAAATGACATCAAATACATTAAACTAACACAAAAACATGTCCATTTGACGCCTCGGAGATTCAGAAAATTCCACCTCACCTCAACCAAACTTATTTTATAACAAAGCAAGTACCCTTTTACACGTAATTAACTTCTCACGAATGCTTCCCCTTAATTTCATATTTTCGTAGCATCCGATTTGAACGGAATGACTGATTATTTCGTGAAGTGGGGATGAGAGAAAATACCATTCCGCAGTGGGAATGTGGATCGCACTCCTCCTCTCTTCCCTTCCGGGCATCTCTTCTCCATCCTCGATATACTTTTACGTATATTCTATTAAAACCATATATAAGTATTAATTCATAATAATTAATATTTGATATATAAATTCAAACTATTAATTTTTTAAAATATTTATATATTTTTATTTAATAAAAATAATTTAAAAATTCTAATAAAATCTTAATCAGTTTTCGGTTTTAACTAAATGAGATTGAAAAAAAGAATGAATAATCCTCTACCACCCACCAAGCCTATTCACTAATATATTTTTAAGAAATATAAATGTCCATTTTCTTTATAAGATGTTGAAAAATTATAAAAATAAAAAATATCTATGGAATTTAGTTCATATTTAATATATAAAATTTTATTATCCTATTTTAAAAATAAAAATAAAAAATAAATTATCTATGAATAATCTACCACAAGCTTCATATGGCACCCCAATTTATGACATGTACCAAGGAGGCCTATGAGTAAAAATTTCATGAAAAAACTTCAAATGTTAATTAAATTCTTTTACTCGTTAATTATATTATTCAAAACATCATTAATTCGAAATTTTTCATAAAAAATATGATATTTTATCATATTTATATATCGATTTTGTGGTGTATAATGTTAATAAAATGTATAAATCTACTAAACAATGTTACCTTATAATATTTTTGAAAAATGGACACCCATAACATACAGATAGATGATTGAATGAAAACCAAAATTGGTAAATCATAACTATAACCATAAATGTGGAAAATATAAGTGGATGGGAATGGAGAGGGCATTGATGGTGT
Source organism: Dalechampia spathulata (assembly GCA_948192965.1). NCBI lineage: Eukaryota > Viridiplantae > Streptophyta > Magnoliopsida > Malpighiales > Euphorbiaceae > Dalechampia > Dalechampia spathulata. Next base: position 47,226 of record CANYBF012782497.1, on the reverse strand, counting down.
GTAGGTTTTCTCCTTCTAAAAGGGTAGCTCCAATTTCATTTATGACATTTTACTCCATCAACCCCCATCACCAATTATTCTTTTTCCTTTTATGTTTTATTCATGAAAATATATATATATATATATATATATATATTAATTTTAAAACATACTTCATTTGTATTTATACTTGTATTAAATAAATTAATGAAAAAATGAAATTATTATATTAAATACATAAAGATTTATAGTGAATTTTTTGTATAAATTGAATATATTCATAAAATAATAATATAATAATATATGTCAGTATTCATTAAATATTAACTATTCATTAATTATTATTTTCGTACTAATAATGTTATTATATTATTGATGAGTTAATGATTTTTATGCCATGAATCCGGTGCATGTAAAAGTAAGATTAAATTCAAGTACTGGTAATTAGAATTACATATACTAAACTTAGAACAAAGGATTAGGAAAACTATGAAATGGGGCTTGCTGAGAATCAGGCAGCAGCCCCTCACTCCCCCTGTATGCGGCACATGCTCTACAATGAATGCCCTGACAGTGTGTTTCTCTCGCATGCTTACAAGAAATGAAAACCGTGGACCATACAAAAATACAAAAACCACCCACCAAAATTGAAACAGCAACAGGAAAATATTTGAAGATAGTAAAAGAAAACGAAAGAAAACAATACTTTGGCTTTAGTCGTCTTTCGAGGCAGTTGAGTGTTTAGTCCTGTTTTCTGCGGAAGTTACTCCAGATGAAGCATTGCTATTGCTGCTGCTGCCTACTCCATTTCCCATGCTCCTGGCTGGTACTGCAGGGTTTCTACGAGGATCATTGGTAGCAGGTACTTGTCCCTGCTCCGCAAGTTTTCTGATAATGTTCACAACAGTAGGAACGAACTTTGTTGACAGTGAAATTAGCCCGGGAATCTGTAAGCAGAGGACACAAAATTCTTTATCTTTGCAAAAACTAACAGTTGTTTTGTTGCAGAAAGCCTGACAAATGTTGCTCTGAACTCAAGTTATTAGACACTTACAGCGCCATGTTGGAATTCGCCAGCCACATCCAGTTGTACCCATAGGGCCTTAACAAGTAGAAAAGCTACAAACATGAAGCACAAATACAAGGGATGTCTGCCATCAAAATTACCACAACGATAAGTTAGCATGCTATGGATCTCAATTTTCTCATGCCAGAAAATTTGATCTCATGACCGTGAGAAAGATTCACCTCAGAAGTGTCATAAATTCGTTAAATCCCAGAATAATCAAGGCAATAATTGCCCATGGTGGTGGTAGCCAGTTGTTATTGCGTCTGTTGGCTTCCTGAAATTGAAAACGAGTGCAAATTAACTTGTCTTAACGCCATTAACTTTTCCAACTAAGGCGTCTATACATTTACAACTTACATAACCAAACCATCTCAACCTTTTTCATTTTTTAAGTTTATCTTTAATGGTCACTGCCACCTCTACTTTTTCCTTGCAATAGTTTCACATAATATGGAATATTCAAACTCTGTGATTTAGACCGTCTATAGCCAATCCTGATTTGTCTTCGGGTGTTCAAACACTCCATGCCACCTAAATTTGTTGACGAGCATAGAGACGACTAACTCTATCCTGAGTTCTTTAGATGTGTTTTCTAACTAGAAACAATAGACATCGTTCATATCTGTATAAATAAGGGCATAGAATTCCAGAGTATGTAAAACGGGTTATGTCCGAATAACATGCCTGAGCAGAAATGGCCTGCGTGACACTGTGCTCCGTCTCTGTCTTAAATTTCCTCCACAGAGATTTACACTCCACAGGTGTGAGCAACGTCCTTGATGAGGGAACCTGGAAAAAGAAAAGAATCAGTTGAAGCAATCCTTTACGTTTTCTGGACAAACATAAATCTCATGCAATCATCAAGGTCAGAGTGCAACTCCGACACCCAAGATCATTACACGAGAACCTTTCCATAAAATCAATCTGGATATCAATACAAGTACTTAACAGCCGGTATTTATCAATGTGATAAACATGTTCAAAGATAGGGAACAATTCGTTGCACAATTAACCAATATATCACGCCACAACATGTTATGGAAACACAACAATTGCAGTTATAATTACAAAAAGAAGAACGTGATAGAAATCAAAACACAAACATTTTTGCACCTTCAAATACGAGACATCTAAAGCTATGTGTAATATTATTAGCTGTAACAATATCAAATAATATATCATTAATTTTCTTGTCCATGTTTAAGGCATAAAACAAGAGTGCCTTGGCACCTAGGTGTGCGCCTGATTAATGCCACCTGCCTTAAGGGGTCTAAGGCTCAACGGCTTGCGCCTTCAACACTCTCAGGTTGTGTTTTTACATATTGAATCGACTTGATCCTAGTAAATTCAAATGGGTGGTTTCCAGCTTTCAAAGGATTTACACTAGAAACACCCTTACCTTTAAGTCCCGTTTGTTTTAGTCAATTAGATGTCTTTATTACAAAAAAGAAAGAAAGAAAGAAAAACTTGTAACCCCATTCTAAATCTGAAAGAAAAATTTAAGTAATAAGAAAAGTCAACCTCTTCCCAAGTGCTTGAGGCCAGTGGATCAGCCGTCGTGATGCTTCTATTTGTAATAACAGCATTGCTCCTGGAACCCAACAAAGCAGATGACAGGGTACTTTCAATGTTGTCACCTTCACCATCTAAACGGATTGCAGCCATTATAGATAATAACTTCAAGGACTGGAACAGTTCACATCAAAATTAATCAAAACCCAAATTCAACATTAAAAAAAGAATTAACATTCAGTAAATCTTGACATGCAACATACCGCAGAGCGAGCAGCTTTTGTAATTGCACGAATATCTTCCTTTCCAGTCCAAACACGTGGTATCGAATCAGAATCATGGCTAAACAGCAATGAAAACCTGCACATATCATTTGCAAGTAAATTGTTAAGATGAGTCTAAATTCAAATAACTGGACCCAACAAATCTTGTTGCATTGCTACCTGTCCTTCATATGGATCAAAACTTGTGAAGCTTCTTCCTTCGCTTTTGCTTCAACTACACCTCTTGCGTAATTTTCCAAATCAGCAAGCATCTTATCCTTCGTTTCTTCATCCATGTCAAAGCCAACAAGTGCATCAGAGAGACCAGTAACAGCCGATTTTGCCTCACGCTGCAAAAGATTCCTTATTGCGGACCAAGTCTCAGGATTAGCACCATCTAGAAGAGCCTCCACAGGTCCTGACAATGCCTCGTTCAGTTTGGCCTGAAATTTTAGCGGGCATCAGATTTGTGAAAAGGAAAAAATTCAAGATTTCTATGTATCAATTTGTAACCGCAACCCCTCATTAAGCATGTCAGACAATTTTGTAGACGACAATACAAAACGTGCGATGTTTCTGTTCATTTAACATTTCTCCAGCAACAAAACTGAACAGCGAATTAACTGATCAAACAATGGCACCATCTCCACGTTTTCTCCACAAAACTTCACTTCAAGTTCAAGTTAATCAAACGCCCAGCTTGATTCCGACATATTTAGGTAACTTTTATACAAACATGAACATTATAACTTGTTCATCAGGTGAAATGGAAAATGACCACAAAATGGAAATAAATGTGACAACATAAAATCAACCACACCTCAAACGATGATGTAAGTTCAGACAGTTTAGCAGCACGGACAGAAGCAACATGAGCATCTATGTCTCGCAGAAGCTTATCCCGCACTTTAGAGGTGGCAAAATTAGCTTGTTCAATAGTAGCATCTGTAACAATTATCTGTCAGAAGTTAAAACATCTTTTCACCTATCCATTATGTAAACATGTCTGACGCTTTTTTGCTTATACTTGTATTTGTTTTGCGTCCGTTTGTACATCCTGGGAAGTAAATGAAATGATAAAGCAAGGCTTAAGGTTACCTTTACATTCTTCATCAAAAACAGCCATATAAGACTGAGTGCAAGAACTCGCAGCTGAGGAAAATCCTTCCGTTGCACACAAAGCCTTATCAAATGCTTCCTTGAATTTGTGAAGAGTTCCTGAGCGTATGTGGCCCAACAAGGTTTGATGAGCCGGCTGGACAAGCTACCAAAGTTGAAAATACAAGTTAAAGGAAATTTAGAAAAAAAACCATTTTATCATATTGGCTAATGAGAAAAGCTATTTATTGTTCGTGGATTCATTGGAAAGTTACCCCTCTCTTTCTTACATGAAAGCTTCTAACCTCAAAATGACTAGAATTAAAGAAATCATGATGCTAATCAGAAATTCAAATGCTTTTAGTTGCTTATCAGGCCATAAATCAATATTCAACATCCAGTTTTATCACAATGTCCAACTCCTCTTCCCTATAGAAGCAAAATAGCTTAAAACTACCACAAATGTATTGAATGGTACTAAAGAGATGAATTACTAGCAGCAATTTTTCTTCAAGCAGCTTTCTCTTTGCAGATCTGACTCCCTCCTCAAAATAAGCAGCTTCCGCATCATATCTAGAATTCAAAGATGATGAAAGAAAAGTCAATGATGTTAACAAGCATAACAATGCAAACTTAGAAGATATTCCCCAAGAGCTCCCAGAAAGAATTATTATGTGATATCATACAGAAATGAAGACCGAATGGAACATATTCGTATAAGGTTTTTGAGTTGGGAGAACAAAGGTGACCAATTTAGATAAGGGTTATTTTGCAAGTCAACATGTTCTAACGTAATCCGACATATAGCATGAGTATTTTGCCCCAGGTGTCAATTTGGTGATAAATCCTATAATTCTGTGTTCAAATACAAGAGAAGTACGACCGCGGACAAGTCAAGTAGAACTGCACAGGAAAACACATATACCTACTAAGAGTTGAACACACTTACTCTGAATAACAAGTATTGAGAATTGAACTAAGCTTCTTGCCGAAGCCAAAGACTGGACCAGACTGTACAGCCTCTACTATTTCACACCAATCCTGTGAATGATAATGGCAAATAGGGTCAGTTGGATTTTTCCATTGACATAACCAAAACGAAATTTGAAATATTAATCATGAAAAAAGTGAAAGCATGTGAAAGGCTAAAACCTCATTTGCACTGAAATGAGCAAATTTTTCATTGGCAATTTCTTCACAGCGGACAGTAGCAACCATCACCTGTAAATGAACAAACGGTAAAAGTAATCAACAGAATGCTATGAACTTATTATTCTAGTCATTCGGAAAATTTACCTTGTGAGCAGGCAGATCCAAATCCTTGTTTTCCTTGATAACTTTCCACATTTGCTGGGCACTGAAAGAAAAGCCGGTTGCAGGAACTACGCCCCTTCGATCTCCAGCAAGCCCACCGGGTGCGATAGAATGGGAAAAGCGTTGCCTCAAACTAGCAACCTTCATTTCAAAAGGTTCTAAATGAATTTCTACTAAATTCATTAGCAGACAATTTAGATTGTGTTCCAAGATACACGCTAAAATTCAAGCACCATAAAAGGTTTTGAATAATGTGATGCATACAACTGTGAGGATTGTCAAAACTTGAATCATGGAAGATTCAGTAATGTCTATGAGTAAAAATCTTTGATGCTTCTCTCTTTTTTAACATTAAGAAGAAAAGGAAAATATATCAGCATTAGATGTCAAACCCCACCTCCTGTGTTCATACATGCTTTAAGAATGTAAAACCAACTAGAGGTAAGCATCTGGCATACCTGTTCTCTAAATTGCTCTTCCTTTTCTTCAAAACTTGAAAGTGCAACAACTTCAACCTGTCCAACATATCACAAATGGGAGTAGATCAGCACAAGTGCTCCAAGTTTTCCAACATATAAGAGGAAAGAAAGTGAATCATGGAGTAAGCATGATATCTCACGTTGAAGAATTCACTTAATAGTGTCTCCTTGTGTTCTCGTGGCTTAGGAACGGCATCCCATATCTGCAGTTAACGGGAAAAGAAGGTTTAAAAAAAATGAACAAACTAAAGACAACGAAGAAGAAGCGACGCTCTAAATTACCTTCTGGATATCTTCTCTCAGAACAGGTTCTAAATTCTCCAGTGGTGTCTGTTAATGATAAACCGCAATAAGATGGTTAGCTTAGGTTTCTTCACAGAACGAAGCAATAAAACTTGATATAAATGAAACAAATGAACCAAGGAAAGAGAAGATGGGAACGCACCCTTGTTTTATCACGTATAACAAACAGCAAAGTCGTTTTCCGTGGACTAAACAATCGCATCATGACCTAGCAAACATAAAACAGATTTGAGTCGGAAACTCAGATATCCTCGAATCCAGATTATGCTCTATATCAAAAAACTAATAACCCAAGACTACCTGAAATACAGTCTTCAGAAGCGGTTTATTTGCAGCTTGCTCACGACCAATATCATGACACCACCTAAAATTTATATCCCCTCAAGTCTTGCACATGATTTATTGCTAACCACTTCATGCAAAACTAACAAAATTAAAGAATTCAGGGCCAATGCCCAACAGATATCTTACATGTTGATCAATACAATATCTGAGACAGCAAGCGCAAATAGAGCACTCTGCTTCTCAAAAGCTGTATCATCCTAAAACAAGAGAGGAGAAAACTGGTAAGCATGAGAAAGCATCAGACGAGAGGAGAAGGTGGGATTTCCAATTTGAACTGTTTGGACAAACATATAACAAAAAGATAAATCTGCATGCAGCCTGTTGCATCAATTAGATCATTCTCTAGAGCATTTTATAAGTCCATAAAACAGATTATAGTCGATATGCAAGAACTCAACTATTTGTTTCCTGCATGCAAAATTCTAAATCTGTACAACAAGTCTGCATTATAAATTTTAAACATGAGTGTCAAGAAGTTCACTAAATTTTAAGACCAAAATCGACACCCTTACCTTGTTCATGCTAGGAAGCCAACAGTTTTACACATGGAAGGTAACTTAACACAACTCAATCTAACCTAAGGCCCATGTTAGCTGGGGTTGCTGGCTCTGGAAATTTATTCTCCACTCTCCGTTGTTTTGGTTGGCATTTTCATCAAGATTTAAGGTAGCTAAATGTAACTGATTAATCCTTATCCAAATGAGTTAAGGTTTGTATCTTCTTCTCCGCCTTTCATGTATCTTAGAAGGTAGAGGAACAGATACCAGACAAATAATCAGAGTAGCTATATATTGACAACTAAAAAACAAAATAATTCAATAGAGGAAATAGAAAATGAGGAAGATGCACCTCTCCACGTTCTCTTCCATCAGTACCCTCCAAGTCCATCACAAGAGTACATGGTTCAATGCCAGCACATCTGGCTAACCAGATTCCTTTAGTGGTTTGAGACCTGAAAAAAGCAAGAAATCAAGCTTTACAGTGAAGAATATGCTTGCTCAAGGGAAAAAGGGAAGTACATCAAAGAAACACAAGACTACCTTCCTCTAAATGCGTCCATCTCTCTAAAGTTGGTACCAAATAAATTATTTAACAGAGTGCTTTTCCCTGTTCAAACCATAGGAGAAAAAACTAAACATTTCAGAATGAATAGACGACAGAAAAAAGTTGGGACGAGAAAAGTGAAGGTCAAGCTGAGCAAAATTACAAGGAATTAAGTTGGTTCATATCACATAACTTCGAGTTGACACAGTTTCGGTTCAGAAAAAACTTGTGGGTTATTATATTTGACAGAAATTAAATAGCAGACCGCAGCATGAAATATTGAAAAAAAAATCACCATCAGATGACAAGCGAACAAGTTAATGGAGAAAACGAAGAAGACAAACCGCTACTTTGCGGGCCCATTATGGAGACTACAGCATATGATAGTCCACATTCCCTCAAACGAACATGTTTGATGAAGTTTTCTAATCCAGGGCCGTTGAACGTACCGTCTCCATCTATCAACTGAGTAGAGCAGCATTGATCGCTATTTGCTGCGCAACAAAAATAGTTTCAGATGTTAATTTGATAACGAACATTAATTCTTCCTGATTTTCTTGTCATGCCCGTCATATTATGCTCGCGTAACATTCAGAACGTATTACTCATCCAAAGATTTCCAAAAATGGAAATCATCAAAGATCTCAGGCTACGTTTCCAGTAATAAAGACCAAAACTTCATGAATACCCGTTCCCCGAAGAAAAATCAATCATATCAAATTGGATCAAATATATCGGTTGATGGACAAAGACATTGCTTATTCATTTCGATTAAATGACATCATTTCAGCAAATTATTAGCAAACAGAAACCGCAAAAAAACAGCTTACACAAATGCAAAAAAGAAAACAAAATGATTCCAAAACGCATGAATACAACAAGAACAATAACAACTAAAGATGCATAATAATTAATTATCATTAAAACAGCTTGAGTTGAAACCGTAAACGTAAATGCAGGGGAAGAAAAACAGAGCGCATATATATAAACAATTGTAAGCAAAAAAACATCGAAGATGAGAGATTACCCATTTGATTTGGATCGAAACAAGAGACGATAGATAGCTCAATTTGACCTAAGAAACGTTGAATTCAGCAGTGAAGATCGAGCGATTGATTGATGAAGAAAACAGAGATGAGAACAGAGAGATCTTCGAAGCATATGAATATCAGCCTTTTAAATGTTTGGTTTTACCTTTTTTTAATCCATTTTTTTAATACTAAATAAAAATATAGATTTTTTTTCTAAATTATTTTTACGAAATTATAATATAAACAAATCAGCCACTATTATTTTTAAAATGACGCTGATGACGTGTCAAGAGATCAGTTGTTAATGGCCCACAGACACAGACATTCTCTCTTCCTTAACTTTAGTGGGATCCACTTCACCGCCGTAAAGGCAACGGTACGATCTCATAGATGTTTGTAGCTCGTGTGTACACGCTTCAATAAGCAGCCGTTGATCGTAATGCCACCGTGGCTGAAAGTTGACCGTCCACTATTCATTTATTCCTCTTTTTCTAAAATTAACTTTATATTTTTATTAAATTTTTTTTGTCTTTTTAAATTTTACTCTTTAACAATAATAATTATTAAATGAATTATTAAACTTCTAAATTTACTTATTCATTTAAATAATTAAAAAAATTCATTCAAATTTAATTTAATAATAAAAGTTACATTTTATTTGAAGAAATTAACTTATTAATTTAAATAATTAAAAAATTTAATTCAAATTTAAATTAATAATAAAAGCTACATTTTGTTAGAAAAATAATTTAAATTTATTATTAAAAAAAGAAAAAAAGAAAAAAAATAATAAGCTTATTCAGATTGCTGATACTATACAAGCGGGTTCTCTGGTTCGGTACTCTGTTTCTTCATCTCCACGATCTATGTTCCAAAGAATATGCAGATTTTGAAGATGGGTTGTCCTACAAGTAGCATCAGAATCTCTGCAACCTTCTTCTTCTTTGCTCTTCTCTTTATTTACTCTGCTCGCTCTTTTTATCTTCCTGGCGTTGCTCCTCGTGACTTCAACAAGGTAGCCTGCCTATCCTGCGTTCTCTATGTCTATTGGCTTTGTTTTAAATTTTTTTCATCTGTCCTTGCCTTGTCGATTTCTTTAGGTATTTTAACACATGGGTTCACTTTTCTCTGTTTGTTTTTTTCGGTTTCTGGTTTTTATCTGCTTAGTTGTTCGATCTAGGGTTTTGAGGGTTTAAGTTGTTGTTTTGTTGATTTGGGTTCATTTAAATCTATGATTTTGCTTCTGGGTTTGGTTTGGATCTGGGTTTCGTTCATTTTGATCGACGCTTTGACTTTGACTTAAGGTTTTTGATCTTATCGCACGTGGATTGTCCTATTCATATGAGTTATTTCGTACTTGCATTATGTGTTTATGTACGATGTGTCTTATTAATGAAAGCTTGATGCTTTATCCTGTAAGATTTCTGACAATTCTCCCTGTCAGTATGTTGAAAAAAATTGGAGGTGAAAGTACCCTTTTTATTGATTATTTCAGAGCCCAACATTTATAGCTTTTTTTTTTCCCAACAGGGCGATCTACTTTCTGTCAAAGTGAACAAGTTGTCATCAACAAAGACACAACTTCCATATGACTACTACTACTTGAACTATTGTCGGCCTGAAAAAATTACCAACAGTGCCGAAAATTTGGGTGAGGTTCTTAGAGGTGACCGCATTGAGAATTCTGTATTCACTGTGAGCATCTTTTGCCCGCTTTTGACTGGTTCGTTATTAACGTATAAACAAAACTGAACCTAAGATGAATTGTTCTGGTTGTTGTTGCATTGAATATCGATCCAATATAACCGATGAATGGCACCCCAGTTTGAAATGATGGAAGAGAAATCATGTAAAGTAGCCTGTCGGGTGACGCTTGATGATGAATCTGCTAAGAATTTTAAAGAAAAGATTGATGATGAATATCGGGTTAACATGTGAGTTGCAGATACACTCACTGTCTTTTGTACTTGTTGTTAAGTTTTGTGCAGATACGTATGCTGCTTCTTATCTTCATGCTCTGGCCATTTTGTACTTATTCATAGTTGGGAAATGGATGTGCAGGATTCTAGATAATCTTCCTGTTGCTGTTCTTAGACAAGGGAGGGATACATATGAACATGGTTTTCGTGTTGGGTTCAAACGAAATTATGCCGGGGTATGTTTATCAAAGCACTAATGAAAGACTTCGTTTTAATTATTTCTGTTTTATGTTTTTTTGAGAAATTTTTTTTTTTTTTTTCAGAGTAAAGAGGAAAAATATTTTATCAATAACCACCTCAGTTTCAGGGTAATGTATCACAAGGATTCTGAGACAGAGTCCGCTCGAATTGTTCGGTTTGAGGTCATTCCTGACAGGTCTTCTACCATCTTCCTCTTTTTTAACTGCAGGATTTTGCTAATTGGATAAGACGTTAAGTTGACCCAAGTGAATTGGTGTGTAGATGAAGTAAAAACGCATGCTTTGAGTTTTAAAGGCAGAAATGTGCACTCAAAACATTTTTGTACTTGGAATGAATTGTAGTTTGTGCTTGTGATCTCAGATTTAGTCAACAATGATATAGGTGTTTACGTTGATGTCCACAAACACTCCCATGTAAATAGTTATAAAGTTCTATCGTTGCCTTTATCAGTTTATGCTTTAGTGGATTTCCTTTTCTAGAACTGGAAGCTTTGCTATTGAGCCTAACATGTGTTGACCTTCTTTGTTCCCACAACTGTTTGGTGGCCTACTTATGCGGCTGTGTTATCAAGTCCTGCTGGGATTTGTAACAACTGGATTTTTAGTTCCTTTTTAGTTTTCTTTGATTACTTGGTATTGTTGTTCCCACCATGGAATTCATTCTTAATTTCTCACTCTCTGATTGTTACTGATACAGTTGGTTTTTTTTTTGTTCTGTGTTTTCATCGAAAAATCTTGTAAACAGTATTAAACATGAATACCAGAAATGGGATGATAAAAATCCTCAATTGACAACATGCAATCAGGACACCAAAACGTTAATTCAAGGTAGCACCGTTCCACAAGAAGTTGACTGGGGCAAGTCTGTTGTCTTCACATATGATGTTACCTTCAAGGTACTCTCATTAATCTTTTTGTGAAACTGTGTGTTTACACTGCATTGATTCTAATTTCTGCAGTTTTCATCTTATAGGAAAGTGAAATCAAATGGGCTTCTCGTTGGGACACATATCTGCTTGCAAATGATGATCAGATCCATTGGTTCTCCATCATTAACTCATTGATGATTGTTTTGTTCCTTTCTGGCATGGTGGCTATGATCATGATGAGGACTTTGTACAGAGATATTGCAAACTATAATCAACTGGAGACTCAAGATGAGGCTCAGGAGGAAACAGGGTGGAAACTTGTCCATGGAGATGTGTTCAGAGCTCCCATCAATTCTGGACTACTCTGCGTTTACGTTGGCACAGGTGTACAAATCTTTGGAATGACGCTTGTGATGATGATATTTGCATTGCTGGGTTTCTTGTCCCCATCCAATAGAGGTGGCCTTATGACAGCTATGGTTCTGTTGTGGGTCTTCATGGGGATATTGGCTGGTTATTCATCAGCACGTTTGTACAAAATGTTCAAGGGTACAGAGTGGAAGAAGAACACCCTAAAAACCGCATTTATGTTCCCAGGCATTCTTTTCGCAATCTTCTTTGTATTGAATGCTTTGATCTGGGGAGAGCAGTCTTCTGGGGCGATCCCTTTCGGAACGATGTTTGTACTTGTTTGCTTGTGGTTCGGTATATCTGTGCCCCTGGTCTTTGTGGGTAGTTACCTTGGTTTCAAGAAGCCAGCTATTGAAGACCCTGTGAAAACAAACAAGATTCCTAGGCAAATACCCGAGCAAGCATGGTACATGCAACCGGTCTTTTCCGTACTCATTGGAGGCATTCTTCCATTTGGCGCTGTTTTTATCGAGCTCTTCTTCATCTTGACATCAATCTGGCTAAATCAGTTCTACTACATCTTTGGTTTCCTCTTCATAGTGTTTGTGATCCTCCTGATCACTTGTGCTGAGATCACAGTCGTGCTCTGCTACTTCCAGTTATGCAGCGAGGATTACCACTGGTGGTGGAGATCCTACCTGACCGCCGGCTCTTCTGCACTATATCTGTTTCTCTACTCCGTTTTCTACTTCTTCACCAAATTGGAAATCACAAAGTTAGTTTCAGGAATCCTCTACTTTGGGTATATGATAATCATATCATATGCATTCTTTGTTTTGACCGGAGCAATGGGCTTCTATGCTTGCTTCTGGTTCGTCCGAAAGATATACTCCTCTGTCAAGATTGACTGATACAAACATGCAAAAACACAATACATCACCAACTCCGGACCTAAGAGCGTGAATATGTACACCAGTTATGTTCAATTTTCTCAATATCTTGCCGGATTCGGATAGCTCCATGGAAATTTTGGTGGTTTAGAGAGTAGTAGCAGGCTTTGTTTTTCTTCTGTGAAAAGTATACAAACTAGTCTGAGTAGTTTTCTGTGAACTAAACAGTAATTTATCCTTACAGAATATTAATAAGATCAGCTTAGACAGACTTCTGTTCTTTGATTTCCTGTTATCTGTGTTCAACCCGAAGGATAATATGCCAGATACGATTGTGCATGAAGTCAATATTCGATCATGAATTCAAGAGCTCAAAAATGAAAATACCCGTTATGAATCAACCATCCGAAATTGATTATGAATTATCAAGAATCATCAAGATCTAACAAATCCATTCGCTTTTAAATCTATAAGATTTTGACAGATTAGCTTCCTCTATGCATCAAATATAATTCAAACCCAAATGGATTAAATCTTGAGCTGCTCTACAAGAAGAAATGTGATTTTACCTATTTGTTTTACAATTTCACACGATCCTTTTTGCTTAAATAAATATAAAAAGAACAAAAAAGTCTAAAAAATACATAAATAAGAGAATCAGTTTCTTACGAGCGGATCGCAAGAGGGAAGTCTCAGGAGTAAGCAAGCAGCAGCAATACTCGAGTTGGAAGAAAAGGACATCGAAGTCTTTGAAAGCAATGAGTGAGGAGGGCCCTAAGCTTTACACCAACAAACCCAAGAAAGGTAAACTCCTCTTGCTCTGTTTCCTTCTTTCGGGTTTTTAATCAGTATCAAGATCGATTCTTTTTCCTTCTTTAAATCTCAACACCTCCAAGAACTTTTTTTTTTGTCTATAATATTAGTTTTTTCTTTTCGTTTTCTTCTTTCCAATCCTTGTTTGTTAATGGGTTCTTAACCTTTGACTGAAAAAACAATCTTTTCTTTTGTTTAAAAACCAGCGCAAATTAAGCAATTGCAAGAAGAAGCAATCACAGCAGCACCATCATCAGCTGCAGCAGCATCATACAAAATGGGTTCTCAGTCTACTGCTCCGCCACCGCCGCCTCCGCCTCCGCCTCCGAAGAAATCCTTTGCCAGGCGTTACAAGTTTGTCTGGCCACTTCTCTTCACTGTCAATCTTGCTGTTGGAGGTTTGTTCCTTTTCTTTTCCCTTAATATGTTGTTTTTTATGTGTTCATTTTTATGGTTGGAATTGCTGGAACCAGTACCTGGGTTTTGGACAAAATTTGATTTCAGGAATTTTACAATTTAGAAAAGAGATAAACATACCTGGCCCTAATTAACTTGGGATCAATGCATAATTGAGTTGACTTTGGAACTCTGAATTGTGTACTTGGATCAATTTGGTTAAAATTTCCTTCTTTTGATTCTGATATTTGGAAGATTTTCCTTTTTCAAGAGTATGTTATAGCATTTGAGAATCTCTTTAGAAGGAATTGCAGTGCGATCCGCCATATTTTTCTATTTTCACATTTTTCTTTAGGATTAATGTGCTAAAGTAAAATCATAAAATTTAAGTGTTTATAAATTGTTGAAGAACTAGATTTATGGCAAGTACATAGGAAATGGTGCTTACATCTCTTTTCTGATCCCTCTGAGTTCAGTTTTCAGAAGTCTCTTTTGGCACAAGTTCCCCATAATTTTGTGGAGTCGGAGGTTATGTCAGGTTGCCTCTAATTTGTTTCCACTAATTGATGACATCAAGCTGTGGTAGATTAAAGATAAGCTTAATGATGAAGGGTTGAAGGAGCTTGGAGATGCTGTGGATATTAAGAGTAGGAAGATAAACGTAGATGGTGATCGAAATTTTCTCCAATTATCATGATTGTCATGTTCCACCTCGTTTTGGTAACTGTATCTATTGCATGCTTTCCTACAGTCTCATGATATGTGATTCTAGATTCTGGTTTGAATTTTATAAGGTTGGTTTGAAGGCGTAAACTTGTGTGCAAATATTATGCACTTCAGTATTCCTCACATTACAAGATGATTATTGGCTGACTAGTCTGTTATGGAGTCATGCTTGAATCTGGATGCCTGTCTTGTCATGTCATTATTTGGTTGCAATGCTGTCCAACTCCACCGCGAGTCAGATTTGAAACCAGGAACATCACATCTGTGGGTGATTTTCTTCCCTTTCTACCGATTCCTCTGTGCATATGTGCTGATGGAGCTCTCATTGAGGTGATCACCAGTCATAAGAGAAAAGGCGAAGGAATTAGATTTTGGAAATTGTGGAATCTGTTGGCACAAGAACATCTTACATTAAAATGGTTCATAAGGTGCCTAAAGAACACCGTAGTTGTTCTATGGCATTTTCCATGTTGACTTCTAGGATTTCTTCTATCATCTTCCTTTGATTGGGAGTACCAAAATGAATTATTGCTCATCAAATCGCTCATTTGGCAATTGAAAGCATCTCATTTGAAAAGTGAATATTTGATTCAGTTCAATCATGTAATAGTTAAACTTGTGGAATGACACAACTATCTGAAAGCTTCTGAGAAAACATGTGGTGTATTCTGATAGATTATGCGTTACTTTTCATGACCCGAATTTGCTGTGTTCTGCAGGTTACCTCTTCTTAAGAACAAAGAAAAAGGACATAGGCCCAGAGGAAGAAGGAGCTAAGAATGTTCCTTCTGCAGTTTCGTCCTCCCCTACCGCAACTTCCTCCATCACCGAGAAATCTGTTGCACAGCCTGCTGTTGCAGAACCAGTGAAGCTGCGAGAACCCATACCGGAGAATCAACAGCGCGAACTGTACAAGTGGATGTTGGAAGAAAAAAGGAAGGTCAAAGCAAAAGGTCCGGAAGAGAAGAAACGCATTGATGAACAGAAAGCTATTCTCAAACAGTTCATTCGAGCAAAATCGATCCCCACCATTTAGCTGGTCTTGCTCATAATCCCACCTGGAGGATCAAATTTTCCGCGTATTGGCTATGAGTTTGAACTCTGCCATTGTTGAATATGAATACTTGTACTTTTTTCTGCTAAAAAGATTGCTTCTTTGATCAAATTGTTGATTGAAAAACCTTCATTTTCATTGGTCATTAGTTACTGTTGTTTTGATATAAGATTGATGCTCTTGTCATCAGTTGTAAAATTATCCTTAGACCTTACTGATCATTAGTCTGATTTCAACTCTTCCCTCCATGATCGGATCACTGCCCATCTGTGGAAGGAAGTTAAACAAAACTCTTGGTTTCCCTACATCTACGGTCATTTCTACTTGATTTGTCAGTGTTCCTAGCAAATTTCTATACCATTACTTTTAGCATAAATTATAATTTAGACCTGGTAAATTCATTACCAATAAGTCTCGAACTTTTTGAAAATGTACTAATATTAAAACTCTTTTCATCGAACCTTTAAAGCTTCTGTCTTTTTTAAATTTGAACTGTGGTCAAAAAGGGAGATGGGCGAAGATGTAAGATTAATTAGATTAAGAGGAGATGGTATTGATGTTATTATATAATATAGAGATGGAGAATAGTGGCCATGCTTAAATGATAATATGGGATAATAAAATTGAGGGCAATAATGACACTAAAAGTAGGGTTAAGGGGTGGGTGATGATGAAGAATGTGGCTCAACCTATTCATTCTCATATATCACATGAAAGCACCACCCACTTCCACACCTTCACAGCACTCATCATTCTATGTGTTTATGTGTGTGTGTAAAACATGCATCACATGATAATGGATCATAGCATATAATATCAAATCAAATAAGAAAACCCAACTAAACTATTAATATTAAGAGTATTTTGTTATTATTTTAAAGTTTTATTTATCTTTAGTTTAAATTAATTCATCCTTATAATAATTTGATTATTTTTATAAAACTGTCTTTGATGATTATTCGATGATCAAAATCAAATATCAAATGATATATAAAATAATCATTAAATGTAAACATAATCTTTCTTATATTATCCATGAATATAAAGAATAATAATAATATTTTTATTCAATAAAAACATTAAAAATATAATATTATTAATATGAATTAAAATTATATATACATAATATACACATGCAAATCCCAGAATACATATTCTTAGACGTTAAGATTTTCTTTTTCGCCGCCAGCGTGCACGTCCACATGCACGACATTCAACATTCATAATATTCGACACTGAATAATGCCATCATCATCTCCTTACTCACCATATCATTAACCATATTATATAATATATATATATTGTAGGTGCGAAAGGAAAGAAGAAAGAGTACAGACAGAAGATAAACAAGCACATACATCAACTATTATGGACAATTTATGGTGGATCATAACACCGATCTTGTTATCTTTGATAATGATCTTATACAGAAACTGCAAGCCGTTTAGTATGTTCTCATCATCAAAACACAGAGCCCCACTTCCTTTAGGCAATCTGGGATGGCCTTTTCTTGGTGAAACCCTCGACTTCATTTCTTGTGCATATTCAGACCGCCCTGAAAGCTTCATGGACAGACGACGTCGCATGTAAGTATACTCATAATTTGAACTCTGTTCTTATCTGTTCGAGTACCAGAAAACTCGTACAAGAACACATTCTTTCAATGAATCCTTCCATTAGAAGTTCTAAGTTCTAACTCGAGATCTCTCGAATAATCTTTTGGGTTGTATAGGTACGGGAAAGTGTTCAAATCGCATATATTTGGAAGCCCAACTATAGTGTCAACAGATGCAGAAGTGAGTAGATTTATACTGCAAAGTGATGCAAAGATGTTTGTTCCATCTTACCCGAAATCACTCACTGAGTTGATGGGAAAATCTTCCATTTTACTCATTAATGGAAGCTTACAGAAGAGGATGCATGGTTTGATTGGATGTTTCTTCAAGTCTCCTCTTCTCAAAGCTCAAATCACTAGAGACATGCAAGTTTATGTTCAAGAATTCATGAATAAATGGCGATATGATCGCCCAATTTACATACAGGATGAATCCAAAAATGTCAGTGCTCTTTCACTCCTCTTTTGGTAGATGGAATTCATCGTCCTTCTGGTTTAAAATATTCATTAATATCAAGAAACAGTATTTAATCACATGCATGCAAGAATCTGTCTTTCTTCCATTTCTTTTCTTCCTGTTTCCCTCATGACAAGTGAAACAAATGATTAACGTTTGAATTATTTTATCTACGGCGTCTACCATGCAAGAAAGAAATCATTTGGCTGAAAGTAACAAGCAAAACAACAAGGATTGGAGCTTATGGTGTTCACAATAATTCTGCATGAAATCATACTGTTCATAAAATCAGACTCATCATCATCATATTCGTATCTAACATTTTCCTTTTTGTCTTCAGATTGCTTTTCAAGTGCTGGTCAAGGCATTGATAAGCTTGGATCCTGGTCAAGAAATGGAGTATCTAAAGAAACAATTTCAAGAATTTATGTCTGGTCTCATGTCTCTTCCTGTCAATGTTCCTGGAACTCAACTTTACCGCTCTTTACAGGTACGTGGTATTAGTAGTTGTATTGAAACTGAATTTACAGTTAATTCCATTCTTAATTAACCAGAATTTATGAAGTAAATTGATTACTGAACATGGTGTCAGGCTAAGAAGAAAATGGTGAAGTTGGTGCAAGACATTATTCAATCTAAAAGGGAAGGTGGAATGATCTCAACAGTCGCTAAAGATGTGGTGGAGGTTCTGATTAAGGATGATAATGAACAATTAACCGATGGTTTAATAGCAGATAATATGATTGATATGATGATTCCTGGGGAGGATTCTGTGCCAATTCTCATAACTCTTGCTGTTAAATACCTTTCTGATTGCCCTGCTGCCTTGCAACAATTAACCGTATGTTTACACATCAATCTTATTTTAGATATTATGGATTAAGCTTTTCGCTTAAATAATATTTTTGACATAGAATGCGAGTCCTTTATAATCAATACGAGAATGTTTATAATTGAAATGTTTAAGTAAACTTAGTATGACTGTGAATTTGATATGATTATTTACCATTTCAGGAAGAGAACATGAGATTAAAAATTCTCAAAGCACAGCTTAGGGAGCCACTGACTTGGAGTGATTACTTATCATTACCATTTACACAAAGGGTAAGTTAATTAATTACACCCACAAAACCCTAATGAGTTATTTCTAAATTTGATGTTCTATTTCAACAGGTAATCACAGAAACATTAAGAATGGGAAACATCATAATTGGGGTGATGAGAAAGGCCATGAAAGATATCGAGATAAAAGGGTATTTAATACCAAAAGGATGGTGTGCTTTTGCATGTTTTAGATCAGTTCATCTTGATGAAAATCACTATGCTCAACCTTATCGGTTCGACCCCTGGAGATGGCAAGTAAGACCCGATTATCATCTTTTAAATCAATCAATCAATGATATATGGTTTCTCCAATTAAAATATTAAAAAATTTTCAGGAGAAGGATATAAGCAATAGTAATTTCACCCCATTTGGAGGTGGACAAAGATTGTGCCCTGGTCTTGATTTGGGTAGACTTGAAGCTTCTATATTCTTGCACAACTTGGTCACTCAGTTCAGGTTAAGTTTGGTCTACAACTCTGCTAGATTTGCACTTTTTACTATATACTTTTTCCTTATTTGCATTATTACCATTATCTTTACACTTACTCTACATCCACTCATTGTGCTATATATATGTTTTCATTTTAGTCCATTGAATTCAAAATAACCCCTTAAATGATTACGCAACATTGATGGTGAAGGGGAGAATTGGACTTTTTTAATATTATAATTTATAGAAAAAATTCTTATATTATGTAAGATTATATATTCATAAATAATATAGTAATATATATTAATTTTCATTAAATATAAATTAGAATTTATATTTAATTTTATATGATTAATTGACCTATTAAGCTAGGAGATAATTACAGATTTTGCCACTAAACTTAGTTTGCTAGGAGCCATTAAATTCATCAAAATAAAAAGCAGTCAAATTAGGGCTAGGAATACTACTAAAAGAATTCAATGAGCATACTAAATTAATTAATTAATTATCATTTGTCTGGCTATGACTTGACCAAATTGCTATAATATATATATATATATATATATGGATGGATGGAGCAGGTGGGTGGCTGAGGAGGACACGGTTGTGAACTTTCCAACGGTGAGAATGAAGGGAAGAATGCCGATTTGGGTCAAAAGAAGATCAGCAGAAGATCAATCCTTGAGCTTATAAACCCATTAAAAGGGCAGAACTCAAAAAACTTTTGGCTGAAAAAAAGTATTTAAAACCAAATAAATAAAACTCTTTTTTTATTTAATTAGTGACAAAAAGAATGTTAATCCTAATTATTATTATTGTAATTTAATAATTAATTGCCACTGTTCACACGTGGGGCTTCAAAGAGATACCCAATTCATCTTAAATCATTCCTTAATGATATGTGTTAACCTTTTTTTTAATCAAAATGTAATTAATGGTATTAAAAATTAAGGTTTAATTATATGCAATGTAGTTATATACATTAATTATTTTACTTTATTAGTAAAATAAATATATTGTTAATTTATATTTATCGATCATTCATATATGTTATAAACTTTAATACGGAGATTGAAAATGCTACAAATATAAAAATAATTTAACAATTTAAATTTTAAAATTTTATATAATTCTTAAATATATAAAAAATTATTTTCAAAAAAGAATCTCACATTGGGTTAATAAAAAAAGGTTGAATTAGTTAAAAATAACAGTTTTTTATAAAATTTATAATTTTAATGTTAAATTTAAATTAAATATATAATAAAACTTTATTTTTTACATTAATTTTAAAAATATTATTTTAAAAATATTTTTAAAAATAATTATTTTAAAATTTTTTTAAAGTTTTCAATCATAACTTAACGAGGGCTGACTGGCCTTATAATCAATTTTGGGCTTAGTATGAAGTGACTATACGACTACCTTTTTCAAAAATATTTCCAAAAAATATAAGAAAAATATTTTATATATATATAATATATATTTTATTATTTTATAATATATATGTTTTTTATATATAATATATTTTTTATTATTTTAAAATTTTTAGCTTATTATTTTTTACATAATATATATTTATAACTTATAAAAATATTTTTTGAATTAAAGATGATTAAAATATAAAATATATGTTGTTATAAATTAATATTAACGATTTTATAATTTAAAATTTTGATTTCAAATATTTAAATTATATGTTTTAAATATATAATATATATTTAAATTGTATCTTTTTTTTATATATATATGTATATGATTTTTTTCTATAAATTTTTTAAAAAGTTCATATTTATTAAAATAATTGTTTAATTTTCATATTTTTTGAAATAAAACATATATTCATGTTTTTCTGATTTTTAAAAAATGTCTATATTTTTATAAAAACCCCAAGAGAAAGGTAATGAGCAGAAAGGTCACATGCATCATGGCCAATTGAGTATCATTTTCTTCTTGGTTCTTTTTTTTTTTTTTTTGTCAAAAAGAGTGTTGATATCTTTTTCATTTTCCATGATTTGGAGGGTTGTTAATGATTTGGTTCAATCATCCAAAAGGAAAGGGAATGTGCCCTTAATTATAAGGTCATGGGAATTTCCTTTATTCATGTGCTCCCAAACCCAAACCACACCACCCCTCTTACCATCCCATCTAATTTCCCCCACATCCCCACTTTCTCCCTTTCATGTCTCTTTCTTTAATTAATAGTATTAATAACAATAACAACATATATAAAGGCATGCATGTGCTGTAATTATTTATATGGTGTAATTCTCATAAATTTTAATTTAATTATAAAATATACTTTTTTAATAATTATATTTATTGTATTTAGATTACGATAATTTTTTATCATATAAAGAGTTTAACATATTATTAATATCTTATTCATTCAAATTATATTGAAATATATTTCTATTTGAATTAGGATTTATAATAAGTTAAATTAAAAATAATTAATAATAAAATAATTTTTATGATATAATAATATAATAGGAAATTTTATTTAAATTTATTTTTAAAATGAAATAATTATTTTTAATTTTTATGAAATCAAAAGATATATATATATATATATATATATATGAATTTGAGATATATAAAATATTATTATATAAGCACCCGCATAATTCAAGCAATTGGTTAATTACATAAAATAGTAATAAAAAAGATTCAGATGATTAATTAGGTAAATTTCACGATATTTTTATTTTGTTTCAATTTATCCATTATTAAAATGTAATTAAAATAAAATAATTATAAATATATAATGAATATTATATTTATAAATACGAATTTTAATAAAATAAATAATTTATTTAGAAGAATACTCTGAATTCGAACCAAATATTCAAATTCAGCTTCAAAAATACGTAGACCGGAAGAAATGTACGATTTCGAAGGAAAACGTGCTGTGCACAACTTTCTAATAAAAGCCCACATCCCACGTGGCAATATATGGGCGGCCTTGGTGGCACCTTGCCGTCCCCACCGGGCTTTGCATAATTTTATCCATTAATTTTGTATAATTTATTTTTTCTATTACCAAAAATAAATAATGCCAATATATACAACTTTTTAAACCAAAAATGGAGAAAACTTCATCTTAATTTTTTAAAATATTTTTATTTTAATAAAAGTAATATATAAATATGTAAAATATTTTAAAATACAAATATATGTTAGAAAATTAATATTTTTGATTTATATTAAATATTATTCATTATATATTGGTAAATAAAATATTCATATATTTTTATGAATATTTTTTATCTTTTTTCAATCAAATTCGTAAGATGAAGATTTTTCATAAATTATAATTTTTAATATAATTTTAAAGTATTTAATATAATTAAAATGTTGTATGATAATAATAATCTATCCATTAATTATAAATGACTTGTTGTAATTAATGAATTATAAAATTGATAAATAATGGATCATTAGAAGATAAAATGATCAGTTCATGACAATAATATATTATAATGTTCATATTGACATATTTGTTTTGAATAATATTTTACTATTTTATAAGATAAATCTTATTGATCAATGAACTATGGTAGCTTAATTAGCAAGCTGCACATCCTAGTTGATGGACATCTCAAAGTAGATATTATTCACAATTATAAGATATAAATAGCATTAATTATTTATTTGAATTTATTTTTAAAATTTTTAATCATATTAATATCGTATTAAAAATTCTTTAATTTAAAACTTTAAATCATTAAATAATATTTATTATGATAAAATCAATATAAACATTATGGAAAAAAAGACTATAAAAGCAATAAAATTTTCATTGCTTCATCAAATAAGATATTTTCTTAAGATTATTTTACGTGGTAAATTTATGTTTAGTTGATATAAAATTTTTTAATTTAAAATTATTAAATAATTGTTAGATTATCAAATTTTAACTATTTTTATTCAAATATATTTATCAAGAGAATTTGAAATTGAATTTATGAATGTTAATCATATCTAAATTAAAAATTATTAAATTAAATAATTAAATATAATCTAAAACAATTTATAAATGTATATGACATATATGAGACAGATACTAATCATAACTATCATTTTATAATTAATATTAATATTAATATTAATATTGTGTTATTAAAGGATCTCCACTTTTATGAAAATATAAACTACTTATTAGAGAATTGCTTAACTCACATGAGATGTACGTGTCAGAGTATGATTGGAACTATCACACGTCTTTACATATTATTTTCTAATATTTAATTGATATATAATTATGATGAAAATATTTTTATAAATTAAGAAACTTATTAATTATTATATAAATATTATTATTTTTAACATAACCTGTACTTTTATGGATCATAAATTAAATGCCAGCTGTCCATATTATATGTTTTGGTCATTTCTTACCCTTTATTTTTCCAAAGATTTTTCGTATCCATTAATAGTCTCCACCTAAAGGTCAAACCTCATCAACTTATTTAAATCATACTCCGTTTCCGACCACCGTCCTCCATCCTCTCCACCGCCGCAAGAAAATGACCACATACGGCACAATCCCGACCTCATCAAACCCGGGTGGCGCCACCAGCACAAATCTTGACTACATAACATCCCGAGCCAAAGAAAGAGTAAAAGAAGGTTTAGGAACTCGCCGGCCATGGAAACAGATGTTCAACTTCCGTTCATTAAATCTGCCACATAATTTCCAAGAAGCGCTAGCACGAGTCAAGACAAACGTAGGTTACTTTCGCATGAACTACATGCTAATCATCTTACCAATTTTGTTCTTGAGTCTTCTATGGCACCCAATTTCTTTAATAGTTTTCCTAGCGATGATGGTAGCCTGGGTGGTCTTGTATTTCATGAGAGATGAGCCGTTGGTGATTTTTGGCCGGACGATCGGTGATCGGCTGGTGATGGTTGTTCTTGCTGTGTTGACTATAGTATTATTGTTGTTGACTCATGTTACATTGAACGTTCTGGTTTCGTTGTTGATCGGTTTCGTGGTCGTGATCATCCATGGCGTTGTACGAAAGACTGACGATTTGTTCCTAGACGAGGAATCTACAGGTTTGATGAGTGCTGCCGGTCATGGTCATGGGCGTCATGCTTCAGCTTCTTCTTGATCTTGATTGGGAGTTTTTTTTTTAAAATTTTTTTTAATGGGTGTATGTTTGAAAATTAATTAATGTTGTGGTAATTATTGGCGAGATTAATTCTAATCTCTTTCTTTTTTGCTTCTTTTGTCGTCTATTTGGTATTACTAATTTTGGTTTGTAATTAATATTATTGGAATTATGAATTATGAATTGCTTAAATATATATAATATATCATACTAATAAATTGATTATAATATATTTATTACATTATAAACTAAATTATCGTTAACTACAAACCAATATCTTGAAACTAAATACTTCCTAAGATCATGGGTTCCACTAATATAATCCTATTATTAATAAATAGTATTCTCATAATTAACCCTATGCTAACAAATAATAATAATAATATATTTATTAATATAATTATTTATTTGATGTTGCATTATGCAAAATTATTTATTAATATATATGTATATATATTTAAAAATTAATTTATATAATAATATCTGAATAATTATAATATAATATAATAATTATAATATAATTATAATTATTCGAACCAAATTGGGTGAATTCATGAACACGAGGAGCGGGAGAAGTGCCAAGATTACCGGTCAATTTCTTGAGAACGGCTTCCATTTTTCTTGCTTTCCTTTTTCAATAATCTTCACGAAGATTTCCCAAAGTCGTAGGCATTTTATACTTTTTCTCATTTTTTTTAAAGAAAAGTTAATAAATAAATAAATTTGGGCGCGAGGGGATGATGGATTTCCAGTTTCTTGAGAAAGCTATATCATTGCGATGTCTGGCAGCTTTCAGTCATTTTTTTATTATGCTTGGATTTGCACCCACTACAATTCAACTCTAATTTGGCCGGATCTGGGCTTACCCAAGTGTAATCATCAAGTGTTGTACCATTTTCCTTATTTCAAAAAATATCCAATAATTATTTATATCAAAATAATTTTATCATTATATAAAAATATGAATAAAATTGGACATATGGACCCAACCATGTGTAATTGATATAACATATACATATTAATAAATAAATTTTATTTTCAAATAAAACATAAAGTTTGAATTCGTGACAACCACCTTATCCTCGACCATCTTCAAAAGGGAACTAGCCCACAAGCCCAGTGGGTCCATCTGTAATGGTCCAGCCGCTCTTAGTGTTGCTAAACAAGAAAATAATAATAATAATAATAATAATTCCAAAATTAAAAATATCTCCGCCCTCGCATCATTTCCGACTTTCTCTTCCACCTCCACGGCCAGCCGCTGACGGCACTGAAATCCTGAACAGAGTAGAAGTACAAATGGCGCACTTACATCAGCATTACGATCCGTATTACACGATGCAGCAACCATCTCCGGCACTGGTGGAGTGGAACGGAATAAACACGCTGTTTGTCTCGGGTCTTCCTGACGACGTTAAGCCTCGTGAAATTCATAACTTGTTTCGCCGTCGCCCTGGATTCGACTCTTGCCAGCTTAAGTATACAGGTCGTGGTAACCAGGTCATTCCTCTTTCTATTTCTTTCTCGAGATCATTCATTGTGGAAATTTTACTCGGTGTAAATTATTTTTGGGAAAAAATTTGTTTGTAAGTAGCACTCTTTGATCTGTTTGCAGGTTGTTGCATTTGCTACCTTTTTCAATCATCAATCAGCTATTGCAGCTATGCACTCGTTAAATGTGAGAATTGTTTCTAGCTTTAATCTATTCCTATCCGTTGACAAAAGCTTGTTGTTTGCAATGTGATTAATGGCCTACTGTTAGGAAATTATTATTAACATGTCGAACATTTAAATTGTCCATTTTCCGAGCATCATTTTTGTGTGGTATGTTGCTTACTTCTTTAGGGAGTAAAATTTGATCCTCAAACTGGATCCACATTGCATATAGAACTTGCCAGATCAAACTCACGGAGGAAGCGTAAACCTGGTATTTTGGTTTCATATTTCAACCAATTAATATGGAATTATTATTTGGATAATTTTATGATAGCTAGCTGACATCCTGTTTCGTGTAGGAAGTGGAGCATATGTTGTTATTGATAAAAGATCTCAACAGAAATCTAATGTCCAAGAAACATCAAGTGATGATGGTAATTGTTGATTCATTTGCCTCGCTTGACGTTTTAATAAGCCTGCAAGGCTGCTTTGGCTTATATTATATGCCCCTAGCTGATGCTCTGCCAAAATTATCCAGGAGGAAGCGACTCTGATGAAGCACCTGCCACTGTAGCTGCAACGGGTAATAATGATTCTGCCAACAAGGGTGATTCGGCAAATGTTAAGAGGTTAGAGGCAGGCACTTAGGCATCTTCTATGGTTTATTGAAACTTTAAATAGTTTAAACTCTATGATTTCCAATATGCAGATGACATAATGATAACATTCTGTTTATCTTAATGTTTATTCTTTTTTGCTAAAATGTAGTGAGCCAGCTGCTGATCTTGACAATGTTTCCGCTGCAAATATAAGTGAAAAGAATGTGAGATAATTCCTCTCTTTGCTACTCATTCCCCTGTGGTCCGAACTTTGCATTAAAAGCAAAATGGCTGCACTGCTTACTGTCTTCTGGTCCATTTCTCTTCTCATTGGTTACTGTTGCATGGGGTACTAAAAGACTCCTTTTCTGAAAATCTTAGATTGTTAATGAGCATGAATACACCATTAAACAAACCTTTGCTCATACCAGAATGTATTCCTGAGCAGTTGTTTTGTGCATGTTTTTGGCAACAAAAGTCATACCATGCCCGCATTTAATAGATATTCAACTTTTAATTTATTGATTCTTCCTTCCTGATTTCAAGCTTTTCTTTTTTGTGGGTGCTCATAATTTGGGTCAATGAGGGCGTATTTTGATTCTTTACCTTGTTCCAAACAGGAGCAGTCAGAGAAGACTGCAGAAGGAGATGTTCATCCTTGTTCTACTTTGTTTATTGCAAATCTGGGTCCCAACTGTACAGAAGATGAACTGAGGCTTACTCTCTCTCAGTAAGTTCCCCTTGATGTCCTTTTTTTTTTTCTCTTCCTGAATTATTCAAATCAAATTTGCACTATTTAATGTTGTTTCGCCTCTAATTGCATCCCTATCGTTAATCTTTTGATTACCAAATACACTACCATTTAGGAACCTAACGGCCTAAGCCCTCTGGTTTCAGATATCCTGGATTCAAAGTGCTCAAAATCCGCGCTAAAGGTGGAATGCCAGTTGCCTTTGCTGATTTTGAGGTATAAATTCTCACAATCTAAAATATTGATTTTCTCTGCTGTCCTGATGTGACGTAATGATAGTTTTAAATATAAGAAAAGGGTTTAACATTTCCAAGGGTATGCTTTATTTTTTGATTGTGGTTATTTCCAATCATTGTCACTTTGTTAGTATCTGGATTATTTAACTAAGAATAAATTAGAATGAGGTCTCATTATTTTATAATTTGGCAGTCATGCATGAAGAACTGAATGTAAACATCTCGTTCATTCAGCAGACACTGCGACGAATTTTTGTACAACTGCGTTCACTTCTTGATTGTGTATTGGAAATTGAATTACACAGCGTTGATTTCCTTGCTAAATAATTCATTAACAGAACTGTTGGTAAATTCTTCATGTATCTAAATTAACCGTGCTGTGAACATTTAGATCAGTGGGTGAAAAGTCATCGTCTAAGAAGACAGAATGATTCTTGTTCAATAGAGATCATTGTTTTGTATCCTTTTGACAGGAAGTCGAACAAGCCACGAAAGCCATGGAGGATCTTCAGGGAACCTTGTTACCTTCATCAGACCGAGGGGGGATGCACATAGAGTACCTTTTTCTTAATCCTGTTTTATCACCTATTCATAATCTGCGTATATCTTGTCACCAAGTGGCCTTTTTTTGTTTTTGGCCGTTACTTTCCAGATACGCCAGGTCCAAAATGAGGAGGACGTAGAAGATTCGGAGCAAGGTGGCAATGTTATGTCCAGCATGAAGACATTGGTTCAATCCTAATCCACGCAACTGGATTTTGCTGAATTTTATTTGAAAGATGGGCCGAAACTCTTGACAATGTAAAGCTGCATGGTGTTCTTGCTACTTTTTACATCAATGCTGTGACTATATGTTCGTGGCGCTACCACAGTGGTCGATTTGTACAAATTAGTGCGTGTGCAAATTCAGCTTAGACCAAAATCAAACTCCTTGGCTTAAAGGACTCAATTGCTTGCATATCGGAGGAAGGATGAAGAAGGGTATTCTAAAAATGTATCATCTAGAAAATCCGGATAGGATTAAGATCTTTTTATGTTTTAACGAATATGATAAGTTATGAATGATTTTCTATCATTTAATTGAAATGAATAATTCTAAACTATGAAAGAATTATAATCCGGCATACATGAATTCATATGAAACTGATTAAATTTGCTTTTTTCAGGTGGAAGGAAAAGAACAAGTAGCGGACTGGTCATCAGGTTAATTAGTGTCTTTTATAATAAAAATAAATTTAAAAAATCCAGTTTAAATATTCATGGTGATCGAGATTAATGCTATAGGAAATTCGAGACAGTTCTGATTCCAATGTTATGGCTATATACATATATATATAGTAGTCGAGGAAGTTGTATAATATGAAACAGGATAGAGCACTTCCATCTTGTGCACCCATCAACCAATCTCTAGAAAGATTGTGAAGAATATATGCACAGAATAACAGTTTTCTGCCAAGAGAAACTCACGGCTATCAAAATTTTAGCCATATAGAATCACTCTTGCTCTTTTGTAATTTTTCAGGCTTAAACTTGGTGATTCTTCTCTGTTCTATCCCGCTTGTAATGTTCACAGGACAGTTCTCTTCCCATAAATCATATGAAATGTCAAGCAACTGTTAAATTTTGAATCCTCGGCATTTCCTCTATCTTGAAATTAGATGATCGATTGAACTACCATAGTTGGTTACTTGCAAGTTAATCTAGCTCGTTTAGAATGAAACTATTTCAGACGTTCACACATAAGCAGACGCAGGCAATTTTTACAAGTTAAAGCAACCTGTCATGTTTATATATTGATAAATTCTCTTTGATCAATTCTTGATCATAGATAGAAGCAGGCATCACAAAGCTTACATGCTTCTTGTTCAACCCAGAAAAACTAAAAAATAAAAAGGGATAAATCCTCGTGTCAAGTGAATCCTTGTGGCATCTGCCAACAATGGGGTTAAATCAATAACAGTATTGATTACTGAGGAACAGGAACAGCAGGAATCAAAGCAGCAATTGATACAGTCTGCAACTTGCAATCAGATGACAACAATTTAGCAGAACTATCATCATCTTTATCTTCCATGCAGATTTCATCGACAAGCTCTATCAGAACACGTTCAAGCTCTTCCCCGTCGGTCCATTCATGAATTTCTGCTTTAATCACCATAGGATTTCTGGAAATCAAATCCCAAACAGGGAAATTTTTCCTTGGCATCAGATAATCTGATTCCGTCAGTTTCAGGCTTGGACAATAATCCCCTACACCATCTCCAAGGTAGATGATTTTCTTCTTCTTGTCTTCCTTTGACATGGATGCTTGAATCCTTTCAATGATTTGACCCTGTAATAATCAAGCAACCCAAAACCAGGATGGTTGGTCATCACAAGATCACGAGCTGAAAATAAAACAAAAAAATAACATTTTATATTCCAAACTTTATGGATCCTATTAAACAAATATTACTCTATATCAACTTTTTCTTCGCTAACCATTCTTCTGGTTGACCCTTTGCGTGTGTGCGTATATATATATATATATATATATAATAGGTACCTTGCACATGTTTGGTGGGCAGAGCGAGCAGCCATGGGAAGCTGCAGAGAAATCATGGTAAGGGGAAATCCTGAGCTTTCCATCCTCATCAACAAATCCAGGGTTGGTGTTAATTTCTGAGAAGTAGTCTCTTAATCCAAGATGTTTCAGTATTGTCTCAATGAAGAACACGTTTGCATCACTCACGATCCTCAATTCACACCTGGACAAAAACAAACACAGGATTACATATAGTTAATAATGATTAATTAACATCATAATTAAACCTAGAAGACACTCAAAACTTTTAATGGCAAGGATTTGTGTATGTAATGTGTACCCTAAAGCATGAGCCGATTTAATGGCAGGAACAACTCTTGGATGGATTGGAATACGATTCAAAACTTCAGCAATTTCTTCAATGGTTTTCCCTTGAGAATGAAGCTCTTTCATCATCCTGTCCTGTAAATTAATTCAACAAAATCATCACAAGTTAGTGCAATGAAACATCATATATAACAGAACGACCGCATTGCTTCAAACCGTTCGCCCTGGCATGATTTCGAAACCCGAAAAACGACAGGATAAAAAAGAAGAATGAACAAGAACATGTGAAAAAGGAGTTCTGATACTAACCATGAGAGAGTTCCAAGGCATGGTAGGAAGGAGTTGATTGAATAAATCAGTAAACCCAAGTTCATCAATAACCCAGTTATCACTATCAACATCAACAATGGTCTTATCAAAATCGAAAACCACCAGAATTTCAGCCATTGCCGCAACAAATCACACAATAAAGAACAAAAGAAAGAAACAGAAAGAAACGTCAAGAAATTGCAAGTGTTGGACAATTTGCTTGTGGGTGTGTATGGATTATGAAGGAGCACATAAGAGTCCTATTTATATATGGTGTTTCCTAATACGTGTGGGACTTGGAAGATCAACCAAAGAATATTAACAGTTCCAGCAAAAAATTAAAAAAGGATTTTTGGATGCCAATGGAATATTACATGACCAAGGTGTTTTTTTTTTTTTTTTTTTTTGTGGTTAGTTGGAGAAGTTCCCGTCCATTTTCCAATTTGGTGTCTACTTTAAATAATTAAGATAATTGTAAAAAAAACATCTCTATTTTATTTCATGTTTTATAATATCATCGAATAAAATATTACAATATTTTACGGTAAATTTATAATAAATATATACTAATAATTTATGAATTTAGGTTAAAATTTTTAAAAAAATATTATCTTTATAAATATTTATAAAATTATGCCTATTTTTCCATTTTTAAAAAATTTTCCTAAATTATGTAGAGCTGTCATTTTATGCCAGGAACCCTAATTTATACTTTGAAAGCTAGAGGCAGTTATTAGCCATTTGATCTAATGACTATGATGCCGACCCGGGTGGAGATCAATGTTTTAAATGATCCAACGGCCTAAAGGGTATGATCAAGAACTGAAATTTGTGAAAGTGGCCATTGGATTTAGGGTAATTTGTGGGTGAAATTGAATTAAAAAGGATGTATGGTGAGGTTTAGGAATTTGGGGGAAATAAGGTAGAGAATATTAGAATATTCTAATGGAATTAAATTCACTTGGACACCTTTGAAACCCACTCACCACTTACCTTTTAATTATTATTATTATTATAAAAGAAAAGAATATTCCGAGAAGAGTTCCATTGGATGATTCTTGGAACCTCTACTCTCCTTTTTTATTTTGGGTATATTTTCAGCATGTTTTTAATTAATTTAAAATCCAAAATTCAAAATTTTTTTAAATTAAATTCACTACATTATCGTTTCATAATCGACTTCCCTTGTGGGTTCCTATCAATTATCAAAATCCACCGATTCGTATTCATATCCGATAAGATGTTTGAAAAATAATATTAAAATCAATTGATTCGTATTTAAATTGAATTAAAATCTTTAAAAGATAATAAAACTCTTCTAATAATTTAAAATATATTTACAAGAATTCAATATTTTTAAATATTATTGATTATTAATACAATAACTCAAAAATTTTGATTCATAAACTTAATTTTCTTGTTTCAAAAGTTCATAATCATATTATTTGAATATTATATTATTTTGATTAAATTAATCGATTAAAAATATTCTTGAACACTAATAGAATTAATTAATCAAAAATTGTGTACTTGTCCACAAAACTATATTGAGAGAAGCCCTTCCTCCCATAATTCACAAGATCTTTGTCCTACCAAACAAGTAGCCTTGGATCAACTAGTGACAAATAATAATACTAATATTCTTTTATGCTTTGCCATCCTTTACCAAATTTGCCTATAATAATATTATTTCTTGTTATCTCTAAAAGGTGATACCCTCACCCCAAGGGGCCCCACACCCGAGCCCGAACAGTTGTGAAGGGGTAAATCACGGTACCAGCGACCTCCTAGATGGGGTCCGTGGTCTTGGTGCCCACAAGGAGCCCACCCAGAGGATGTGACTCCCACACTGCGGCTGCTAAGACTTGAACCGTGGACTCTTGGTATCTCAACACCCATCCAAGTACCAACTGAGCTACGCCCGTGCAGGCATAATAATATTATTTCTAATCTTAGAACAAGCTGCCTATTTCTTCACACATCATTATGTCTTCATGATTCTTCATATCCCCTTTTCCATTACTCAATTAATTAATTAATTATGTATCTATTAAATACTCCTATATGCTTTTCTCTTCTTTTCTTTATAAATCATCTATCAATTCATCATAAAATTCTTATTGCTTTTTTTTTAATCGGATTATAAATTATAATTCGTTATGATAACATAATTTGGATGTAAAATTGTAACAATGATCAGCTTATTGTAGTTTTTAATTTGATATTAAAGTATATATGTCTCTCTTCACCTTAAAAAAATTAATTAATCATTAACTCTCATATTATTATTATTATAACATTGCTTTCTTATACCTTGAATATTAATTTTGACATTAAAATTATCCTTTGAATTTGATTGAATGTTATCTTTACAGGAATAATATAAAGAAAGAATCTCATTTCATTCAAATATTTATATATTTCATAAAATCTTAAATTAAAATTTCCAATTTTAATTTTAAAAATATAAAAATTTTAATATCTTATATTTTTAAATGTTTGATTAATGGTATTGTGTTTGCAAATAAATATTAAAGAGTCCCATATTTGTATGCTTCATCGTCACCACCATGTAGCCACCCACTAGCAATAATGTTATCTACTTAAACCCACTAAAATTTCATAGAATTGTTTTGTGTAATAGTGATGATGTGAATGATGTTAATACTTTAATATAATTTTAACCAATGGATCATTCTAACACAAATTATGCACTAAACCAAGCAAGTCATTCCATAGAAGGAAGGAAGACAATAATGGGTTCAAGGGGGTGGTAATGTGATAAGATGGATGGAGTGGATAGATAATCATATCCAATTTAATCTTAATTTAAATATGATACAAAATTTTAATCATATTAAAAATTTGAATATATTTTTAATTGAAAATTGAATAACTTGATATTACCTGCTTAATATAATTTACTTATATATCATATAAATCATTGATATGTTTAATATAAAATGATCTATATAACATAAAATAGTATGATTTAAGCTATAAAAATAAGATAAGGATGATATAATTTTGAGAAGAGTTAGAATGTCAAACTCGATGTAATAAAATTTGATCTATAAATCAAATTAATAAATTAATTCATAATATGATTCAATTTTTCATCATTACAAATGGGTGCCAATTATATTTATTTTAAATTCAATTTTTTTATATCATTTATTATCTCTATATAGCCTTAGACGCAACTTAAAAGAACAAAAAAAGTAGTGAAAAAAGGAAAGCCATTTCTGCCTTCTCATTGCTTTGATTATAGGACTAGACGAGAGGAATAATTATATGACAATGGTTCATATTTTTATATATTAATCAAACTAATAAATATAATAAAATTAAATTAAACTTTCCCTTATAATTAAAAAATATTCAGACAAAATTTGTATTATATTTTAATTAAATGAACATATAAAGAATATGAATTAAATATTGATAGGGCTTTCTGGAATGACATCTAACATGCGTGGTGATAAGCTGAAGAGTGAAGGGGAAGAAAGGTTGCAAAGTGGTTGGCAACATGGCATCACACATGGTGGCCAATGCGAGCATTGCGTCTCTCTAGACATTGCTTTATTACCCTTTTCTTTTTTTAAAGCTCACGAGAATTTTTTCAGTTTGATGCACTTCCTTTTAACTTGTTCTTGGTGGTGGTGGCGGCCGCCGGTGCCATGGTGCGGTGGTGGGTGGCTACCTGTGGAGTCTTGTAGATAGTTAGCTTCCTGAATTTCCTGCCCCTTTCCCCCTAGCGTCTAGAAATGAACGTATAATGCACCGCATATGGTGCATGTATTAGGGCACACGCTTCCATGTGTTCAAGAAAACAAAACAAACCCTAATCCTCGTATTTTGGAAAAATAATTATAAAAATAACAAATTTTATATGATAATTTTATAATAATATTAGAGGTTTTTCAACTTTTATAAAATAATAATTTTTTTATAAAAATAATAAATTTTTTATAAATGTTCTTAAAAATAATGAATTTGTATTTTAAATAAATCTAAAATAAATTCAAAATATATCTTTTTACATATTAAAATAAATTTGAAGTATTATTTTTATAAATTATTTACAATTCATTATTTTTAAAAAATTTTAAATTTTTTTTAATCATTTTCTATGGATTTTTATGATATATCATACTAAAAAGCTTTTTAATAATTATATATAACTAAAATTTACCCCTTTATTATGAAATTAAATAATATTTACCGAAATAATAAATAATGCTGATCTTAAAATAATATAATAATATAATAATTGTTTTTGGATTGGATTATTTTTCATGGAAAATCAATTATTTTAATTTTTATTATTATTATTTAATAGAGTATAATGAGATTTTGAAGTTTAAAAAAAATAATATATGAAACGTGCTTCTAACTAGACTGTCAATGCGATCAATCCTGTCCCGCCATTGAGTTGCAACTTTCAAATTTCCTTTTTATTTATAAATAAATTATCATAACCATCGAGTTTATTATATAAAATTAATATATATTAATTTTTATTAAATATTAAATATTTATTATTTACTCATTAACTTGTAATAATAGATACACACTGATTCATATAAATTTTGATGTTTAATAAAAATTATTATATTATTGATAAATTTATAATTTTGTATTTGTAATTCTATAAAGTTGATAATTTTTTCAATTTATTCTTTATATTTTGACTTGTTTTATGGTAACATACTAATTTATTTATTCATATATTTTGTAATATTTATTACTATAATTCATTTTTATTTCACCTACAAGTAATATTTGTATCATATTTAATCCCTTTTAAATCTTTAAATTTATTATTTTTATAAAATTAAAGGAGGTATTTAATTGATAAAAATTAAAATTCATGAAATAAGTTAAGATATTAAAATAAAAAATAAAAAAATCAAAAGGTGCACATTGAATTAAGGTAAGCAATTACCAGGAGAGATTTGGGTCTTTGAAAATGGAATATCTAATTAATCTTTTTAATTTATTTGTTAGTAATTTTAATTTTCAAATCAAAAATTATAATAATATTTTTGAAATAAACAACATTTTTAAAATTTCATATATATATATATAGATATCTGGGCCAGCCCTAACGATTACCAATGTTAAACATAGGTTAAGGTGGATTCCATCTGCTAAACACGATTAATGATAAAATATATATATATATATATATATATCATTAATGACAAAGGGATGAGGTGGGCACATGGTTCGGATTTTATGATAAAACTGGACCACCTTATTAAATTACTTGCAGTTTCGAGTATCTCTTTTAACTCATATGCTGCCCACTGTTTCTCTTCAGTCACATCCACGTGCCCAACGAGCTTGTTGTTAGTACAGCGTTACTTAATCACTGCGGTTCACATCAAGAATTACGACATCGTTTTTTTCTTTATTCCATGATGGTAAAAAGATCGTATCGAATTATGTTATTTGAATATGGAGAAATCTCAAGGGCATATTTTGATATTTAAGGGTTACAACTCGATCATAAAATCCCGTTTAATAAATGAAATGTGTTAATTTTTTATTCTCGTATCAGACAGTAAATAAAAAGTAAAAGTAAAAGTATTCTGATAAAGATGTTATTACCTGACATAATATCATTGTAATGAAAAAAATGTAATTCATTCAAAAAAATTCCTGAAATAATTGGATTTTTCAAAACTCCATGCGTAGCGGATTCAAAATTTTGTTGAATTTTTCTCGAGAAACAAACAACATTTGAATGAGAAATTAATAAAAGCAGATAGACAAGGGGCCCTTCAATCTTAGGGTTTTCATTTGTTTCCTGAACTGGGCCTCATCTGTCTTGTTGCGGATTGCCCAAGTTGTCAATACATTTTAAAGAAATGTCATAAAATTACTATTATAGGAGTGCTTCCCCTCAATTTAATTAAAGGTATTTTTTCTATTTTATAAATATATCAAGTATTGTTTTTTAAGTTTTATATTAATTGAGTAATATTTCAAATTAAATTTATTTTAAATCTTATTGATTACCATAGTAGACTTTGTATTATGGATATTTTTTAATTTTATTATTTTATAAATGTTTTTAAAATCTCATATTTTTCTTTTTTAAAATATTTTCATTTTATTCTTATTTAAATAATGAAAATTAATAAAATAATAATTATAAAAGTGATGAATTTAATATCTAATAATATCATATGATTTTAAAGATTTCACAAAAATAAAGTAAAAGTAATTAATTTTTATAGTAAATTTATGATAAATTTATATCAAGAGCTAGTTTGATTTGTAAGATTTTTAAATATATATTTGATTAAAATATATATACATTTAATAAAAAATACAATATCAAATATATAGATATCAAATCTCATAAATATTAAAATTATATCTTTATACAAACCTATGTTACAAATTTTTAAAAATGTTATTTTTTCACACATTTTTGAAAATATATTATTTTTAATAATTTTTAAAAAATATTTTCACATTTTTGAAAATTGTTGAATTTGAAAATGATTGTGGGCCTGCAACATGAATCATGGATTAGGTTTGAGTAGGGATGAGGTTAGCCCTAAACTTGAAAGAGGGAACAAAAAATGTATATATATATTATAATAATGATAAGTATTTTTTAAAGTTTTATAAAAAATAATGAATTTTTTTGTAAATATTTTTGAAAATAACAGATTTAAACTTAAAATAAATTTGAAATTAGCTTTCACACAAGAGTAAATTGAAGATAAATGTATGTCAAATTTTTAAAATATTATATTTATTAAAAAAAATTAAATTCATTATTTAAAATTTTTTTTAAAAAAATCATTAATTTAGATATATTAACAACTTTTTGATGCATTTGGGTCCCTATGCAAAGATGAAGACTGCAACCATTATGATGGGTCCTGAATTAAATTACTATATGATGGTATTGCCTTGGTCAAATTCTATAGTTTCACGTCTTAATTTTACTTTTTTGTACATAAAGAATTAAGATTATTACTGTAGTTGACATTATTGATAGCAAAATCATTCTTAAAAAAATTATATAAATCGATACCCTTTGTGATTATTTTTTTATGTAATATTTTAATTAATTTTTCAAAGAAATCAGAAGAAAAAATTGTAGATGAAAGATACAAAATATTTAATTATATTTAATATTTTACAACGTAAACTTTACAGAATTGAATTAATTCATTATATGATATGAGATATTGACTTTCTAATAAATTTTTAAAATAATAATTTATCAAAAAATATATAATGATGATAAAATTTTTTTAAAAAAATCTTTAAAGAAATTTAGATAATAAACATTATGATGGATAAGATGATTCCGGAGATAATAAATTTTATCTATTTAATAATATAAAATAATAATTTATCAAAAAAATTTAGAAATCTTCATTTTTTAATAGATTTAAAAAATTATTATTGATAATATATATGTACGAGTTATAATTATTATAAGAAGAATAAATAGATTATGTTATCACTATCCAAACTTAATTATTTAAAAGATAAATAAGAAAAAATAGAGTAAAAATATGTGATATAAATATAAATATGATTATGATGATTATTATACAATTTTTTTAGAAAAAAAAAACACACACACACATTGAAACTAGCATTTAATGCAAGAGATATTAACAATAGAACTAAGAACATCATCACCCTTTGTCTAGTTATACAACTTCACCTATTAGTGGGACCAAGCTGACTTAGATGTCATATGGAAGCATTTGCTTTTTCTTGAAA
Source organism: Dalechampia spathulata (assembly GCA_948192965.1). Lineage (NCBI taxonomy): Eukaryota > Viridiplantae > Streptophyta > Magnoliopsida > Malpighiales > Euphorbiaceae > Dalechampia > Dalechampia spathulata. Next base: position 8,618 of record CANYBF012782497.1, on the reverse strand, counting down.
ACCCTTTCCATCCCCCCACTAAGGTGATCTTTCTAATCCAATAACTTTCCCCTTTTACCAGATCTACCTCCTCTTTTACCATCATGTAGTCTTCCCACCTCTTCTATCTCCTTCTTCCTTTATCCATTTCCAGCATTTGGCAAATACCCACATTACCTTCATTTAACATTTTTTTTTGATAATCCACGTGTCGGTGCTTACGTTCCCCTAATCATGGACCTATGACCCAACCCCAAGGACCATATGTAGGTAAATCCGGATCTGATCTCAATCAAAACTTTGTGAATATGTGTTCTTTAAATTATGTAAATTATTGGGGACAAAAATTGTAAATTATGCATGTATGTTATTAAAATTTTGTGAATATGTGTTCTTTAAAAAAATGAAAAATTGCTTGAATTAGTTATGAAACTTGTATATGATTTGTTTTTAGATCATAATAATTTCATTTGTTTAACAAACTTTATATGAATTCAATAACCATTGCAAGGGAAATGGGATTCAGCTCAACTTTACTTTGTTTTATTTTCCATCATTAAAAATCTTTAATGATAATAAATTGTATTTTAGAAGAGCTCGTAGTTTAAATTCCTCTATTTAAAAGGAATTATGGAAATGTCTGTGCTATGCATAAATTTTAGTAAAATACATTATTAGAATTTAAATTATTTTTTAAAAGTCTATCATTAAAATAAATATAAATATAGTTGTCATGAATTGAACCTTATAACAATGAATTGTTGATATAAAGTTATTATATAAAATTTTTTAAAAAATACTAAATAATTAAAATTTTAATAAAAATAAATAAAATTTACTTGATTATTAATGATGATAAAATATTTTATAAATGTTATAGGAAAATGACATTTGAAATGAATGAATGGAGAATAAAATTCAATAGTCAGTATAATCCATTAATGGGTATTTATATTTAGCATTAATAGACAAGAGAGAGAGAAGGGGAAAGAGATCCAATAAGTCTAACAAAGTTTACCTAATTCTTACACTAGATTTCATAGTATGACATCATCTCATTGTCTCTTATTCTTGCCCTCTTTATGCCATTCCTATTTTAATCTTTATTTTATTTTCTATTTTGGTAATCTAATTAGAATTCAAACCTCCATTTTATTATTTTATTAAGGGCTAATTTAGACTTAATTTATTTTTAGAGATGCATTATCTTTTTTTCTAAATTAAACTTCAATTTTTTTTCCTATGAATTACATTTTTTCATATTAATTTATTATTGTATTAAAAAAAATAAATTTATTGTTAAAATTTAACTTTAATTTACTATATGAAAAATTAGAAATAAAACTATAAATGAAATGCAAATTAAATAGGAGACATGAAATGAAATAAAAAATATGATATAAATTTATAATTTTAATTTTTGACATCAAATTAATAATCTCTGATGTATAATCATTTGTAAGGATGAAAAATATAACAGAAAATTATTTAAACTTTTGATTTTGTATTAATTTATTATTTTACATCAAATATTGAAATGAATTTATAAATAATTTTATATTAATAAAACTAATAAATTTATATTGAATTATTTAAAATATTAAAAAATATAATTTTTTGAAAATATAATATCTATGTATTGATTTCAAAAAATGGGCATTTTCATAATATTTTAGTTATTATAATTTTTTAAGTTAATGGAAAAAACATTATTTAATCATAAAATTAAAAAAGGTTCCAAATAAACGTTTTTGATAAGTTGGGGGCACATCAAAACTTATTCCTCTATAACACATTAAAAGCCCAGTTTTTATAATTTGTAATCAATCAGAGCCGTCCATTACTTTGACCTTTATCTTAATCCCACGTTAATCTCCAAGCCTAAAAGCAAACAAAAACCTGGAAGAGAAAAAGCCAAGGTCAAACATGTAATCTCATCCCACCCTCGCTTATAACATCACAGCACTTTACCGTCACCGACCAATGCAAAGACATCCCTCCACGTCACTTCCGAATCAGAAGCGACTGTCATATTAGATATCAGAAAACATCCGGTAACTCTATCAGCACCCATAAAAGAATAAATCTTAAGACAGCAAAAGGCTCATTATTGAGAGACTGGTCTTTCTCCAAAGGACGGTTTTGTTTGTTGTTATAAAATGTGTAATTCCAATTTTACCCTTTTAGAGAGAGAAACTTCGAGCCCGATTCTAGAGAGAGAAAGGAGTAAATTTTAATAAATATTAATAATAAAAATTAAATAATAGAGAAGATTAAGGATGCACAAACAAAGCTCTCTCGGTTTCAATGGTTGAATTATAAATAATTTCTTTCATTTTTGGGGAAAAAAGGAAAAAGAAAAAGGGAGGAAAATAATAAAAAGGGGATTTCATTTTGATGGGATTTTGATGCAAGTAGAAATGAAAGATGCCATCTTTATGATTGATTAATTTTGGAGACTTAATCTAGACGTTGGATTTGATCGTGGTTTCGAGAGAGAAAGAGAGACAGTGTGAGAGGGAGAGTGTGTGTCTGTGCGTGTGAAGATTAGAATGAACGGTGGCGATGAGGTCACTGCAGCTCCGGCGGGTCCACCGCAGCCGTTGGAGTGGAAATTCTCTCAGGTCTTCGGTGAGCGAACAGCCGGTGAAGAAGTTCAGGAAGGTAAAACAAAAGCTACGATAATGAAAGAGGAAGATATAACTAAGAAATTTCACATTCTTTAATTGTTTCAGGTTTTTGTTTTGGTTCATATGGATCCAGTTTTAATTTGTTGTTTTAATTGAATTTTAGGGTTTGTTTTTAGGTTTTGGATCCGAAATGGATCGTGGGTCGATTAGATACATGTCTTTAGAATCGCTATTTGCTTTTGCTTGGTTTTGGGATTTTGTTGACGTATGGTGTTCTAGATTTGGATGTATTTGTGGGATTGAGAGAAAATATAAGTGTAGAAGTGAGCTTCCTGTAGTTAGTTGTGAATTGGGTATTTATTACTCTTCTCGTAGGTGTTTGCAATGGATGAGCAATAGAAGTGGCTCATGCTAACATGTTAATTCTTGGTGGCTGTTTTCTGGATCTTAATAATTGTATTATCCATTAATTAATGGGTGAAGTGGCTTTCTGGTGTTTGTACTGTTTTTTGTTTGTTTTCTTTTAACTGGAGTTAGTGTAATGTTGTTGCTTTTGCACATTTGTCATATTTTTTGCTTTTCAAAATATTTCATGAGTTGGTGGGTTGTTGATTCTATGATTCCCCCTTTATTATTTGTTACTACTGGATATTGTACTGTATTGGTGAATAAACTTTCTTTTTAGATATTTGAGTATCTTTGGATTTTGTCTATCGGTGTTCGTATCCTGGCTTCGATTTGCTATAAATGCATACCCAGATTGTTTGAAACTGACATATTGACACCATAAAGGTAGACCTATCTTACCTTTGTGACTATATAGTTTCTAGAGGGCAACCTCCTGATTCACAGAGTTGTTAATGTTTTTGAAGAACCTACCAAGTGGATTCTGCAGTATCTGTTTTCAAATCTATTAATCCAAAGAATTTCCTAATCCTACAAAACAGGTTTTCCGAGGGGTAAAAAAACATTGCAGAAGATATGGCATGGAGCGTTTCTTCATACATGAACTGGTATTGGACTCAAACGAAGCAGACAAATCAGATTTCAAAATGGAGTTCTTTGGAAAATGAACCGAGGGGCATGGGTTAGGATAAATGTTTGAAAGCATTTAAAATATGAAATAAAATAAGACCAAAGACTATGAGGAAGACACTTATAAGAAGTGCTAAAATGAGATGAAATTGGTCAAATATGTGCTGCCATATTCTTATTAATCAATTGTCTTTCTAGTTAGGAGATATGTGTTGGAATCTGAGCTAATATTCTTAGCAAGAGTGTTGCAAGCATGTGCTTTTTTGATTGCTAGAGAAAGAATTTGACATTGCTGAAGAGATGAAAGATAAATAACAATAATAAGATGGCAATTTGTATTTTATAAGGTACTTTAGAAAACTTAAGGTCTATTTTCCTAAAGGTGTGTTGGGACATCCCCATGGAATTGAGATGGAAGATATGGTTTTTGCTTTAGCTGGGAGGTGGAAACGGGAGTACTTGTTGGTCTTCTTGTTGCTGAAATCATACACTTATACATAGAGATTTTCATAATTGCCTGGGAGATCTTCAAAGCAAACTCCTTGGGAATGGTAACCCTGATATGAATAGTATTTGTAGTTCTAATATATATGTTAGTAGCTGCTGCAGTTAGGGTCAGGTTGAGTGCCTAGGCCTTTCTGTAAGTGCCAAAGAATGGATCATCCCTAATTTCATGATATATTAGACCGTAACTTTAGGAAGAAAGACTGGCACTCAAGAAGAACCCCATGATCCTGTTGGCTGTTGTGGTTCTTGATATGGTATTTTTGGTTGAAGGTTCAAGTTTGCTGTGGCTGAGCCACTACCTGATTGATCAAACTTCTCTTATAAGAGGGGCAACATAATATTTTGGGTACAAAAAGTTGTATGGGGCAACATAATATTTTGGGTACAAAAAGTTGTACTGCAAAAACTTGATTGTTAACTCTCTCTTCAAATTTGCAGTTGGTGTTTTGAGCGGTTTGGTTGATAATTACAGCTGTAAACACTAGAAACTTGAAATTGATAGCTTTTCTAAACATGGAATTTTGAAAAAAATTCTTCATTTATTACAAAATGGTCAAATTAGTTGTGCATGATATTCTTTGTTGCAAAGTGTTGCATGCATGGATTGATGGTAGTATTCTACAAGAACTTTATATTTGATGTCAACTTGATGCTTTTCCCCCTTTACTTTTTCTACATGCAAGCTTTGGCAATCTAACTAGCGTTTCAAAGTAATTTTGGAAATTTAAGAAAGGTGATAATATTGGAAATAAGGAATATAGATGTTTAAATATATTTGAAATGATTTTATATGATTTCATATGTTGCAGTATAATAGAAGGATGGTAATAGGATTGGTCTAATTTTTATTTTGTTTTCTTTGGCAGTTGACATTATTTCAGCAATTGAATTTGATAAAAGTGGTGATCATCTTGCTACTGGGGATCGTGGAGGCCGGGTAGTTCTTTTTGAGAGGACCGACACAAAGGATGTATGCTTTCTTGCCTTGCATGTTTAAGTCAATACTTTAAGGGTTGATATAGTTGTTGTTGTTATTATTATTATAATATAGATTTATCATCATGTTCTTTTTCATGTAATGTGTAGCATGGCGTATCCAGAAGGGATCTGGAAAGAATGGATTATCCTATCAGTAGGCATCCTGAGTTTCGTTATAAAACAGAGTTTCAGAGTCATGAGCCTGAGGTATTTGATGATTATTGCTGGTCTAATTAATATGCGTTCACATTCCTTATCTCATTGTTAATATATGGACCGTGTGTGTTTGTACTGGTACCAGTTTGACTATCTCAAGAGTTTAGAGATAGAGGAGAAAATCAACAAAATCAGATGGTGCCAAACAGCCAATGGTGCTCTTTTTCTTCTATCTACTAACGATAAAACTATAAAATTTTGGAAGGTAAGCGATTTTTAATGCTTAAAGTTTGTTGAAAATCCTTTTTATTTTCATCTTGTTTTATCAACAGTCATCAGATGATAAATATATTAAATGAGCTCTGTATGGTTTCTTAACTAGCCAGTGGATTCCTTTGCAGCTACTTTACTGAGTTGTGCTTTATATGCTTGAATATTATAGTAATAGCAATGATATATCCTTTTTTACTTACTAGACCTATCAATGAGGTCGCTGTAACTTTATGCTACCTTGTCAATCTTTTAGTGGTTAACGATGTATTTTTGCTGTTCATCATCTCTTCTTTTGTATTTCTTTACCATCTATTAAGAATCATCTTTCCTTCGATGCCTATGGTTGCATAAGATTTGCACAGCATGAAATTTTTCATCATATCCTGTGATGGACAGGTAGGTGCGCATTAATGTATTAAACGTGCATGATGTTACCTTCTGATTTCCTGGAAGCAGCTACCCTGATGCTCAGTGGAACTAATTAGTGACATGAAAGTTTATTTTATGTCATAAACTGTTGTGGCATATTTTATTTGTTGAGTGCTGTCCTTGATATTGCCATCGACTCTTATTCATGTTCACTATAGATGATGTGTCCATTTACTTCTTTGGTTTGTTTGTTTGGGAATTGCACAGGTTCAAGAAAAGAAGGTTAAGAAAATTTCTGACATGAACATTGATCCTTCAAAAGCTGTAGGAAATGGTAGTGTTGCTAGTTCAAGTAATTCAAGTAGCACTAAACCATTCCTGGCAAATGGAGGCTGGCCAGAGAAGTCGTATAGTCATCCAAGCAATGATTTTACCTTTCCACCTGGGGGCATTCCGTCACTGCGTTTACCTGTGGTAGTTGTACCATAACCATTTTTTTCTTGTTTATTTTTTATGTTTTGACCAAGTATCTTTCATGATTTCTTTGAAGTCCGCTCCTTATCCGGGAAATGTTGCCTTCAATTAATTATCTATACTTCTTATGCTATTTGCATCCCTGTTAATGAATCATGTTAATTTTTCATCTCATTCTTCATTTGCATGCCTTTATGGGCTTCAATACATACATGTTTAAATATACATTGAGCATAATTTCTGGTTTTTGTGTGTTCGTTTGTCTTGGACCAATTTAACTCTTACTTATGTTGTGTAGGTAACCAGCAATGAAACCAACTTGATGGCTAGATGCCGAAGGGTTTATGCCCATGCCCATGATTACCACATCAACTCAATTTCAAACAACAGGTGGTTCTGTTTCTTGTATGGTACATTTTTTTGGTGCAGTACTAGTGATTTAACAGCTAATGTCCTCTCTCTTATGTTTTAGTGATGGTGAAACTTTTATATCAGCTGATGACCTGCGCATCAATCTTTGGAACTTGGAGATCAGCAACCAAAGTTTCAACATTGTTGATGTCAAGCCTGCAAATATGGAGGATCTTACTGGTAAGTCTTTTGACTTCAGGTTTATTTATATATGCTAAGTTAATCAATATGCTTCAAGCAGTAAGCTTTTCTGTTTGCTCAACACCGTCTTTCATCATTGCAGAGGTTATAACATCTGCAGAATTTCACCCCAACCACTGCAATATGTTAGCATATAGCAGTTCAAGAGGCTCGATCCGACTCATTGATTTACGCCAATCAGCATTATGCGATTCTCATGCCAAATTGTAAGTGCTCATCCTGCTTCATGCAACTGAGTTGTATTTGCCTTCTGGAAAAAGGAAAGTCAATGTTAATGGATACCCTGGTTGGGGGTGGAGTTATAATGATTTACGATGAATAGACTGAATATAATATCCTTCCTTATAGGTTTGAGGAGCAGGAGGCATTGGGCTCGAGATCATTTTTCACAGAGATAATTGCTTCAATCTCAGATATTAAATTTTCCCGGGATGGAAGGCATATACTTAGCCGGGACTACATGACTCTTAAGGTTTGTCTTCAGCATTTGTAACTCATTTGGATGAAACTTGTTCTGTGAACCCTTATGCGTGTGGACACCAAACTAATGTGGTAGTGGTCTTGTTCTGAAAAACTTGTGCTTGTTCAGCATTATGCTTATTTATAACATTCTTTATCTGGAATGTGGAACAACCTTACTTCAATTTTCACTGTGAAGAGATCACAAAGAGTTGATGTGTGCATTTATATTTTTTTGAAGAGCACTAGGGTAGATTCTTCTCAGTTTCTGATTTTGTAGTTTTATATTTTTAGTTGTGGGACATCAATATGGATTCAGGTCCAGTTGCAACCTTCCAGGTCCACGAGTATTTAAGACCTAAGGTGAGGTTCTTGGCTTAATACAAAATTAAAACTAAGGGTATTTTGCTATCAGTGCTGATTGTTTTTTCTCCTCCTGAATTTATCCAGTTGTGTGATCTATATGAAAATGATTCAATCTTTGACAAGTTCGAGTGTTGCCTGAGTGGTGATGGAGTGAGAGTGGCAACAGGATCTTACAGGTCTGTGTTATTCTTCCACATCCTGCTTCCTACTTTCTTGCCCTTGAAACTTTCCACATGCAAGTTAATATTTTTCTTCCCTTTCTTATGTGAACCCAGCAATCTTTTTCGTGTGTTTGGTTGTGCCCCTGGCAGCACCGAGGCAACTACTTTGGAAGCCAGCAAAAATCCAATGAGGTACATTTTCATTCTTGTATCAATATAATGGTACATGCTCTGAGATTCTCTATATAATAACAATCTACATATCAACTTTGTTTTATTCTCTCAGGAGACAAGTTCAGACCCCTGCAAGGCCTTCAAGATCCCTGAGTAGTATAACACGTGTTGTTAGACGGGGTCGGTGCTTTTGCTTGCTTTTCTATTCCACTGATCTTATGACAATGTTTTTGCTTACATTTCTATGATATCATCATTGACAGGAGCCGAGAACCCTGCAGCTGATGCGAATGGAAATTCATTTGATTTCACCACAAAATTGCTCCATCTAGCATGGCACCCAACTGAAAACTCAATCGCCTGTGCTGCTGCAAACAGCTTGTACATGTACTATGCATAAAGATTGGTCCCAGGAGAAATGTATTTGATTGGTTTAACTTGGGGG
>CANYBF012782458.1:0-10000 GCA_948192965.1 Dalechampia spathulata | reverse complement strand
AAATTTAATAAGATATATATTAAACAAAAAATTATTTTATTATTTTTATTTATTAGATTAATTTTTATATCTATTTTTTATAAATTTTTAAAAGTAATATTTATCTTTATATAAATTTTAAAAAATAATATTTATCTTTCAATTAAAATTAAAAAAAATAATACTTATCTTCATATAAATTTTAAAAAATAATATTTATCTTTGAATTATTAAAATTAAAATAAGAAGGGATAGACTTGTATTTTCACTTCCCTCTTCACACTTTTAATATATATATGATATAATATATTTTTAATATATAAAAACTCTCTTATAATCAATTTTTAATATATAAAATTGTATTGCGCTATGATTTTCATCTACTAATGGGATTATTAGGAGAGCAGAAAATCCCTTTGAAATTAAATCACTAACACGAATATGAATTATTTAATATAAGATTTCATAGAATAATGATCTCCTTTTAAACCCACCATCCAATGATTTATTATTAATTCGTGAGTTCATCCTGCTTACAGTGCAGACCCTTTTCTTTTTTCTTGAATTTCTTGATCATTGGATGAATAAAATAATTTAAATTTTCTCTCTTTTTCTTTTTCTTCACCAACCCAAATTCAAAAAAATTTAAAAAAAAGGGGAAAAGAACGCAGAAAGCGAAGCTTAAAAAGTTAAAACAAAACAAAACAAGAACCCTTCTTGTTTCTTGCTCTCATTCTTGTTTTTATTGTATTGATTATGTTTTCTTGAAGGGTAGATTATTGAGCAAGCAAAATAAGAAGGGTAGATTTTAAGTTTATGGTTTTGGGTTTCTTGAGATCGATCGGGTAAATTAATTAATGGCACAACAAGGGCAGGTGTCAATAAACCCTGCCGTTTTGGATGATATAATCAGTCGTTTGTTAGATTTTAAGCAAACAAGAACGGCTAAACAACAGCAGGTTCAGCTAACTGAGAATGAGATCCGACAACTTTGTACTGTGTCTAAAGACATCTTTCTTCAACAGCCTAATCTTCTTGAGCTTGAAGCCCCTATCAAGATCTGTGGTATATGCTTTTGTTTTTCCCTTTTCTTTTTTTTAACTGTTCTATGCTATGTGTTTCTTTTCGTTTTTTTTTTTATTTTGTATTTCTGTGAATTGGGTTTTTGTTTTGGAGAAAAGATTTAGAAAGTCAGTTTTTTTTTGGTGCAATATTGAATCTTCAGTTTGATTCTTGCGAATCGGGTTCATTGGAAAAGACTAGACGAGTAGTTTTTGCTGAAAAGATTGGTATATTCAATTGTTATTTTGAGAACTGGATTCATTGGAATGGAGTGGAGGGTGGTATTTATTGCATATGGCAGGAAACGTTTGAAAGCATTTCACTTTTATCGCTGCTTTTTTGCATCTGAAATTAACAACCGCCTGTGGTTTCCTTTCCTGGATTATTATTTGGAAAAAGTCAGGCAATCATGACTGCAAGGTGATTGTTATTGGCAATGTTCAGGGTTTAAATCTTTGTCTACTACACGGGCATTGTGTTTCATATTGCTGATGGCTAAATATTGTATATTTTAGGATGAAGATGGCTTTCAAATTGCTGATTGCTCTACTTCTGTAATATACTTTTATTATATCTGTCGGATGGATCACATGATGAAAATGAACTATCAACGGTCTCTTGCAGATATATCTACAACGTCCATGGCTACTTCGTTTCATTAAAGCTTCATTCTTGCCATTCTATTTGTCACAATTATATCATGTGATCAGTAGCATCGCGTTTGAGTTGGCCAGTCTTATCTTTTTTCTCGTTACCAGTGTGCTGTAAATTAGCAAATTTTTGCTCAATTCTGGAATATAGCTTGGTGGATAAGTTAGTTTTATCTGTTGAAACAAGAAGATGATGCTTCAGAATAAGTATAGTTTCCTTAGGAAAAAAATTTCATGTTGTATGGTTAGTAAGTAGAACTTAGACAAAATAGATGAAATGCAAGTTCAGTTTTTGTTGGGTAATAAAAGAAAATAGTGTCATAGATGGTGAATTAACATCTGAAATAACTCAGTTTAGTTCTAGTAAAAGAACTGAAGTTAGATGGATGAAATTGAGAAATATCATTGGAGTTCTATGTGACCACAGGACACTGACATGATTAAGAGGCAAATCTTATCTCACTGCATTACAACCATGAAATATAGCAATGAATTTTAGGCGGCTAAGAATGTTGAGGCTGTCTGATTTGGGCATGTGGATGTAAGATCATCCAATGGTTCAGTTTGGAAAGCTGGTAAAGGAACAAAAGTGGTTGAAGCAGGCTTAGGGACTGTTGTCTTTTAGAATGTAACACAAAATTATATGAACTGGAATTGAAGGATTCAAATGGTTGACCATGACTAGTTTAAGATTTTAAGGATTTGGTTGAATTTGTTTTGCTACTGTATCATATCCCTACTTAGTGTTGCATCATGCAATAGGTTCTGATGAAAGTTAACTATTAGATATTTGCTAGATTATATAATACATATTGATGTTTAACATTTCGTTCCTTCTATACTGCTAGTTTTATCTTCACCTGAATTGCTTAGCTTCATCTTTAATATGAGAAAGTAACAGTAGTTATGGATTGCTCCACTCTTTTATTACATGTTCTGTTAACTCTCACCCTTTCACATATTAACCTTGTGATTATTCTTTTTGGTTCTGCAGGTGACATTCATGGGCAATATTCTGATCTTTTGAGGCTTTTTGAATACGGAGGTCTCCCTCCTAGTGCTAATTATTTGTTTCTAGGTGATTATGTAGACCGTGGAAAGCAGAGTTTGGAAACAATATGTCTTTTGCTTGCGTTCAAAATAAAATACCCTGAGAACTTCTTTCTGTTAAGAGGAAATCATGAGTCTGCATCTATTAATCGAATTTATGGATTTTATGACGAATGTAAACGCCGTTTCAATGTGAGACTTTGGAAAACCTTCACCGATTGTTTTAACTGTCTTCCTGTTGCTGCTCTAATAGATGATAAAATATTGTGCATGCACGGTGGTCTATCACCTGATTTAACAAGTTTGGATCAAATTAGGAACCTACCACGTCCCGCTGATGTTCCAGATTCTGGGCTACTTTGTGATTTACTTTGGTCTGATCCTAGTAGGGATGTTAAAGGTTGGGGAATGAATGACCGAGGGGTCTCATACACCTTTGGGCCAGATAAGGTGTCAGAATTCTTGACAAATAATGATATGGACCTCGTTTGTCGTGCTCATCAGGTTGTTGAAGCTTAATTCTTTTTTCGACTATGGTAGCTCAATGAGTTCAATTATTAACAGGATGCCTATTTTATTATTATTATTGTTATTCTCACTTATTCTTCTTTCAGGTGGTTGAGGATGGGTATGAATTCTTCGCAGACAGGCAGCTTGTCACAATATTTTCTGCTCCCAACTATTGCGGTGAATTTGATAATGCTGGTGCAATGATGAGTGTTGATGAAACGTTAATGTGCTCTTTCCAAATACTTAAGCCTGCAGATAGAAAGCATAAATTCATGTGAAGAGGACGTACTTTCTATCCTGATTTCTGATTACGGTTTCTAACGTGAGTTTCATTCCATAAATTTCTCTACATCTACTTTGTGGTAAAGGTTTTCAACCTGCCCATGATGTGAAATCAATTTTCATAGGTTATTTCTGAAATATTCTAGTATTGTACTTTATAAATTGTTGATACAACATTGCTGCTTTTACCTGTCCTGTTGTTTTCTTATCAGTGACACTTTGGTTGACCTATGCCATCTTGGACTAGACATCGCCCCTGAAGTTAATTTTCAAACCTGCCCCCAGAACCAAAAAATAGCAGTTTATTTACTTTCTAAGAGTTCAATTGAGCATTATTTTGTTTCTTGCTAACACTATAATTGCTAATAGTTTTGAAGCAGAAGCTACTAACTTCACCAAACATACAGACTGTTACCAAACAATGACATCAACCTCTTTTTTTGTTCGGGTCATCACTGTGATGACTTTCCCCAAACAATGAATCTCTAGTTTCTACAATGTTTGCCCTTAGTGTTTCTGGTTCTATAATTACCTGTCTTTGCCCTAGCACATCGTGAAATATCTCATCCGTTTCATAACTTGTTATGATCACCACTTTACTAGTATCAAGGTTGCCGTTGGTAATATCCAGAAGATATTCACCACCATCTTGTGGGGAATGACCATTCATTTTCCATATGTTCTCTCGTTCATTTTTGTATAGTAAAGTTGCTTGTTTAAAACCAATCGTTGTATTTCTCAGTTTTGCTTTGTGAGATGAAGGTCATGTGCAAAATGAACCATTGTTGTGCTTCAAAGAAGTTTAACAGTTTCTGAGCTAGTTTGGCTGTGAGAAGCTGAAATACGAGTAATAAACAATACAAGTATTTATTTTCTATAATAGATGCTCTTTTTCTAATTGCTTGGATAAAAACTATATAAAGCATTAGGATGACTTCTTCATGTATCTGAAAAGGCTTTGAAGTTGGATTTATTAAGCGAACAATGATGAATAATTGAGTCATGGAAGGAACTTAGAGTACCTTTCCCTTCTGTCGAGTTCATAGAGTTCACGTTCTTCCTCATTAAGGTTTGATCAGCATTTCATTGTTCACTAATATACTGGTTTGCTGTGATGATAGCGGAAAATCTTAGATTGTGGATATGGGAGAAGCCATTTTACTTTTGGTATTCTCGGGCGTTCTAATATCTGTCAGGCACTTCAAAGATATGTTTATCTAAGGGCTGCCGAGGATTAATTTAAGCTTCTATCATAACTTGTCTTAAGAATAGACAAGTGCGCTCGCACATGTTTGTTAGGTTATCGTCTTTAACCAAATCTGCTGTTAACCAGCATCATCTTATACCATATTATTGCTTCTCATGCAGCAGAAAACTGTTCTCTATCTGTCATTAATAGTATCCATTTCTTTTATGCATGACATAGTTCTGACCTGTTGGCAGCCGTAATTTGTGATATCTCCTCTGCTTGTTTTGTCATATTCTTATTTCTTGTGCATATGCTTGTCATCTCACTAATACATCAAAACCATTCTTGTAGAACTTAAATCTCTGTCCATTGGTGATATGAGGAGAGCCATATGAAGGTGAACAACCTGGAATTGAAATTTTATTTTATCAGACTTGGAAGTGATATGAATAGGAGAAGACGACACAATCTGTCCGTCTCTCGTGTTAAAGGGTAGGAGTCATTTTGCTGAATTGTAGTGTTATTTTAAGGACAAACACGCTCTGTAAGTTGGTACTGTGGAGCTAACTGCCGGTAGTGGTGTGGCGAAGGCCAGAAGTTTTCTTTTCGTGGTTTCGAAGTTTCATTGAGAAATTTAAGACTGATGCTGGTGTAAATACTTTTTTTTTTTTTTTGGGTTTTGCTGTAAATGACTGCTGCTGCATTATTACACCACTGGAAAGATTGCTCTTTTAACAAGAATTCTTTGCCCTAGTTGGAGAAAACCCAAAATGGCTTCGTTATACACATTATCCTTTGTGCTGAAATTTCAGTATCATCTGCTGTGCTTCCTTTATGAATTTCCAGGGCCATCCATTTCACTATTACTCTTATTGTCCTCTTTCGCATTTCTTCTACTTCCTGAATTTCTGTTTTTATTGCATTTGTTATTTGATGATTTTGATGGCGGATTTACTCTTTTCGTTCTTATCTACTTTTTAACTTTTGATGTTTTTACTCGGCTATTATTTTAAAAATAAAATAATAATAAAAAAAATGAGTAGTAAACAGGATCTCCGCAACAATGTCACCAATGGCCCATTTTTTGTATTATATTATATATGATGCATGCATGCTCATTGATATATATCATATGATTATAAACATATTTATTTTATTAATATGAATAATTAATAATTGATTATGTTTATTGATGATAGATAATTAATGATTATGATTGATAAAGAATAATTATACTGGTAAGATATATTAATATAAATGATAATTTTAATATTTAAAAAATATATTTAAATAAATATAGCATGAGCTTTAAAAGATTTTTAAAATATTTTGCTAATTTGCTTTATAATGAATATTGGTAGAGATTTTTTTTTTTGGTAAAAGAAAGTTAAAAATTATGTGTACATGTTTATATTTGAAAAAAAAAAACACTTTTATATACTAGACGGTGGGAAAACAAGTGATATCAATATCATATATATTCTATCAATATATAGACATATATGAGCGATTGATATTATATGTATATAATATATAATATATATGTATATATTTATTTTTTATTATACTATTTATTCATATTTTTTTTATTATAATATATATGATGGATATTTCTTTATGAATTGATAAAATTATTTATCATATTAATTATATTTATTGGAATTATTTATTTGAAAAAATGAAAGAACCTTAAATTTATAATATGGAAAATATTTTTCTAGATTTAATATATATTCTTGGACTAAAGATCTAAATAATGTGATTTTGAAAATTATTTCTCAAAATAACGTGAGTCTCAAATTTATTTCCAAAATAATGTGATAATTTATATTTAATTTTGTTTACTTTTTGAAGGTGAAATCCATAATTAAGTTATTGATTTCAATGCAGGAGGGAAACATTTTTCATAGAGTAATAAGCAAATTGATAGTCGATTTTAGTAGCATGGATTACAAGCTAACATAATCTAAGTTAAACTAAAATCGATAATAGTATAGCTTATTTCAGTGCCATAATTGTCACAGGTGTATCATAAAGCTCTATCACTTCACTCGTGCACTGCTTATATCAAAAGCTACCTCAACAAGCTAGCTTGTCTGTTAACTTATTACATAATGAAAAAGGGGTTAGCTCTCAAGACAAGATCGATGATATACTGAAAACATGCATAGACAAGCATAACTAACCACAAGCAACTCATATAGTAGGATAATCATAATCACAAGCATCACATAGGCATCATCTGCTAGAGTGTGAGCAAACGCGAGGAGAAATAAGGAATGAATCTGAACATGACTACTTCTTTTGTTTAATAAGTAGAATCGATACATGGATCCTATCCTCATGCTCTATGTGTAGGCAAGGGGGATAGTCCTACACTAACCCACATTGGAGACAAGTCCGATTGAGACCTATCTCGTGACTAGCTTTTAGGATGACACCTAAGGCTGACTAGTCACTCCCTATAATGAGCATTAGAAGCACAGTTGGACCTGATAGGAGGAGACATCAAAGTGTTTCTTCCATCATACCCAAAATTATATAAATGAATAATAAATATAAAATGAATATGTTACCCCTTGTGAATATAAGAAAATTCAACCTTAACACTCTCCCCCCACTCAAATGATCGATGACCCCATCAACAAACCCCCAAGATCTTCAAGGTTGTTTCCCTAAAGCCCCTAGTAATTGCAAAACTCCTACTATGACTGTTTCCTCTTCATCTTCCTTATTGTCATATGTTGTCTTCTTCTCCATCTCTTTAAGAGTTATTAATGCCATTATGAATTTATTGTTGGGACAATTAGTAAATTAATACAGTCTGCTATAAAAAAAAAGTACTTGATTTGAATCCTCCCAACTCTAATACCACCTGTCATCTGGCTTCTAAGGTCTTGTCCCTTAGCATTCCTTGATGTTGTAGCACCTCCGCTACTCCCTACATACTTGTTCAATCTAGCATTTTGTTCGTTGGTCCAAACCCATGGTCGATTCCACTGATTCCTCTATTCCTCTAGACCCCATATAGATATAGCCTTCCACTTTCCTAAATTATCTGCATAATCATCTAAGCTCTCTATTGTAGTGATAGCTGTGGCTAAGTCCATCACCCTCTAGCTTTGTAACTCTATTTTTTAGCTTATGGCTTTAACCCTTTTAAGAATCGATACACTTTATTTGCTTAAGCTATATCCGGAGTATCTAGGATTAATGATGAAAAATCCTGGACATACTCCTAAATGGATGCAACATGTTGAAGCTCAACTAATCTTTATCTCGTATTGAATGCCATATTCTCGAGATAGAATTGAGCTTTCAATTGTATTTTGAAGGCATCCTAAGTATTGATAGTACACTTTCCTCCACATATCTCCTCAACTTTGGTCCTCCACCATTACTTAGCATCCTCCTCAAGTACATAGGAGTAAGTATCAGTTAATATTCATCAGACTTGGTTTTGGTTGCCTCAAATAATAACTCTAGATCAAATAAAAAGTTATCAACAACTTGCAAATCATGAGCTCCAGTGAATGGCTTCGATCTTGGAACTTTAGTTCAAGCTACTCCACCCTTATTTGCCTGTCTAGGCCTGGCACAATCCTTTAAGCTATTGATTCTTTCTTTTAATGTTTGAACTTTGTTGCACACCGTATCAAAAATAGATTTTGCATCCTTCACCCATGCTTCCATAGGCTTCCTTATGGTCTCCTGGGCCTGTCTCGCCTCAGTTGTAAATTACCTCAAATCAGCACTAGAAACCATCCTCTCCGGCTTTGCTATCCACTCCTCTACACTAGGAGAAGTGCTAGTACATGCAATTATCTTTTTATGGCAACCTTAAGCTTTATGGGTTGACTACTAGGGATGAAAATCTCATGAGCAACTCCTCTAACATTGTAGAGTATTATAAGTGTCACATCCTGAATTTAGTGGTTCATTGTGCATTCATAAATTGATGTTATGTTATGTTTGTATATGTTATTGGTGTGAAAATGATATGAAATTATGATTATGTTGATAAGTATATGATAAGAATTGAGTTTAAAGCTTAAAAGAGGAAATTGAAAATTTTACCGAAACCACTGAAATGGACCATAATCGGCACTAAAAAAATGATTTCTATGTTAAAAACATTGAATTTGATAAAATGGTTTTGACCATAGTGCTTGTATTAACTTAAATTAGATATATGCAAATTTTGAAAATTTTGAATTAAAAATTAATTATGATATCATAATTAGGTAATGATGATGTAAGCGAGTGAAATTAATGATAATTTTTATTGGAAAATGAAAAATGATGAATTAATGATGAATTATTATAATTAGATAATAAAATATAAATATTAGAAAAGGTAAAAGTATTAATTTTAAATTATGATGACATTATGATATCATAATTGCTAAAAATGATATCATAAATAGAAAATAAGGAAATTAGTATTATGGAAGATAATAAATAGGTAAATATGATTGTAATTAGAATAAATTAGAATATATTTTAAATAGAATAATTAAATGAAAGTGGGATTGGTATTTAGAAAAGTTGTATAGGAAATTGGAAAAGTAGTTTTGAAAAAGGTATTAATGGATGGAGAGAGAGTGTTGGAATATTAATTAATTTGGTACGGGAAAATTGTTGGAAGGTATTTATAATTAAAATATGATGTATTAGGGTGAATAATACAAAAATTAAGAAATTTGATTGGTGGATTTAAGTAAAATACAAAAATATATAAGTTTAGGGGTTAAAAGGGGTAGTTTAGTGATGTTTAGGGACTAAAAAGGACTTTTGTCCAAATGAAATGCATGCAACCTGAATTTTTCCTTCATTTGGGTTTCATTTCACTCCAATAATTCCCCATTTTCCCATCTAGCCGAAATCCCATCCCTCCATATCCCATTTTTCTTTCCTAACCTCTCATTTCTTATCATCTTATCACTTTCTTATTTTCCTTTTTCATAACTTAACCCTAGTTTCTTCATTTCTCCTCAGAGCAGTCAACTTTTTCTTTATTTTCTCTTCATCTTTCTTTTGCTAATTCATAAATCTTACAAGTTCTAAGCAAAATGCTTAAGCTCAAGATAAAAGACCTCCATATTGCTTATTTTTCAAAAAAAAGGGCACAAGCTTCTTCTTCTTCTTCTTCCATCAAGCAATCCGCAAGCTTTTCTTTTTCTTTTCGATGGTTTCTTAAGTTTCAAACTAGCCTTGCATGTAATCTACAAGTGAAGACCAAAAATAAGTTAGTTTGGGTTCATTTAAAGAGTAGCCG
>CANYBF012781767.1:0-34198 GCA_948192965.1 Dalechampia spathulata | reverse complement strand
TGACGAGGGCGGGGAGTGATCGCCGGTGCCAGAAAGAGCACGGACAAGGAGCGGCTCCTGGCAGGCTTCTAGGCGGAGGGGCATATGAATGAACTGATCCCACACCCGAAAAAGAGGGATCCCGAGACTGTGTAAGGATGGAGTTGCATAGTTGAGTGATTTCGAGATTGTGCAGGTATGAGACTGTGCAATCAAGAATAGCTTAAGTGATTAGATAGGTACTATCCATACCAACAAGGTGCACATACCTTTTCGGTGCTCATTCCATAAGAACTTCAAAGTTAAGCGTGCTTGGCTTGAAGCAATTATAGGATGGGTGACCTTCTGGGAAGTTTTCTCGGGAAGTATGTGAGTGAGGACAAAGCATGCTGGAAAGGTCTCGTGTTGGGTTGTGGAGGCAGTCGTCTAATCAGGCTGTTACATTACGTATATGGATTATGTGTGCATGTACATATGTATGCATACATGTATACGTACATACATGTATGAGATATGTTTTTCTTTTACTTCTGAAAGTTGAATTATTATTGACAAGTTTAAACATGTATTTTAAGAGAACACTTCCCATTATCGAATCGAATCGAATCAGAGGAAGATGAGGTTTGCTTTAACAGGACAGGCTGTTTTAATCAATCGTCAACCACAAGCCATACTGCTCATAATATACATTCAGCTTCCGCCAAAAGGAAAAATACAACCACCATGCTACTTTTCTTCCTCTTTTTCTACATCTTACTACTTGGTTTTTCAAATTTCAATGAAAATCTAGGCAGCTCATGATTGTTTATGGAAGTCACTTAATTAAGTAATTTGTTGTTTTTTTTTTCGAATTTTTTCTTTTCATCTTAATAGGATCATTTTATTTCTTTTGGGCATTTTAAAAGATAATTTCGTTCCTTTTTATAGATGTTATATACAAATTAGTTCTCAAAAATACCCATCATTAATCAATACAGTCTGTCTCATCCATGTGAAATTATTAAAGGAACAGTCTTTCTTTTGCATATTTCAAATGGGCATTAATCCATCTTACCGGGCTCTAATCCTGCATACCAAATCTAGAAAGTGAGATCCTTTAGTGCCACGTTCATTTAGTGACAAAAGGGCCATGGCACATTTGCTAAACAAAGTTGTTTGAATGAGAACGCTGTTTCCTTCTCAATGCTTCTCCAAGTATAGAAAAAGATTGGGGCGTTCAAATTTCCTTCTTTTCTGTGGAAATTGTGACATGGGTCCTGCAAATGGCTCAAGTTTCATGTAAAGCGTAGAATTCATGCATCACCAAGTAGTAGTTTTCCATAACCATTATGGGTTGAAATTCGATTAATAGAGGATGGAAGTCAATAAAGTCACATCACACTGATATAGAACTACAACCATCAAGAGTCCTTTTGTGTTTTTTTGGGAAATTGATAACTTGCTAAAGGTAATTATATTAATCAAGTAGAGTGGGATTAGGAGGGTAATAATAAAACCTTTATTCCAAAAACAAGAGTAGAATAGAAGCGGAAGCTGACAGACTGAGACGGGTAAAGCATAGTGATAAGTGGATCCCACAATTTCGTGAAACCGAAGTTGATCTCCAAAAGCAAACCGACCCGTTTCTGACACAAATCAGATCACAACCTCCACCCCCATCATTTCTTCCTTGCTTAAATCCATCTGACGTCCAATCATATGCTTCCCACCTTTCCCCTGTTTTTGTTTCACTTGTACTTCAGGATTCATTTATGATCATATGTTATTCCTTGTTTTCATTAAAAAATTTTACCCTTGGCAAATTTCCTCTACCGTTTATCCGGTCCATATAATCATCACCCACAGGTTTATATTCGAAAGGATAATTTCTCAAGTCTAAAATATAATATGGTTTAAACATTGGCATTTATGGGTTGGTTTTGCTAATACTACCGACCCCATATGCTGTCATTTTATCGAATGGAACCATCTAATGCTTTTTTTTCCCTCTATTTTTAATTTTGATAGTTAGTAAATATATCCAATGCCATAGCAATGCCAACTATGATTTAACAATTATTCTAGAATCATTTTGGGACAAAATAGCAAAGATGAGCATGCATGATGACAATAGAAAATCGACACTTGTGAATGATGCCATTATTCAATTTCTTTATTCTGTTGCGCTTTTACCTTTTCATTTTAAAAGTGCAATCCATATAGGCCAATGTTGACGTGCCAATGCAAAGGACGCCACTGGCTAATAGATTAATCGTCCTGATAGAAGGTTGGAGGTCAATTGTTGATGAAGAAGATGGCTGTGGAATTTTCAGTAAATGCTCAGCCTGTGTGCCCGATTTATCCCTGTTCTATAAGCTAATACACATATATGATACAAATAATTTATCCGTCTTCTTGTTTACTACATGGTGAATGCATACCCAGAACCCACAATTGTCACAAAGCAATCATACAATTGTGCCGTGATTTTCAAATGATTGTGTGAACACTGAAGGAGAAAAACAGTAAAATGGGTATATACAAATGCACAAAAAACGGAAGGAACCAAAGATTCAGAGTAGAAATTATATGTTAACAACAGTAATGAGATTGTAAGTATCTAAATGGAAATTGAAACAATGGAGAAACTACTGTTATCAATAAAACTAAAGAAGAAAGAGTGGCGTAAATTGGAATTATTGAACAATTACTTAGAGCTGAAGAGCACAAGTACCAATTTACTAGATGCTAAAAGCTTCATCTTTTTACACCGACAAAAAAGAAAATCTCTCTGTTTTTCTTTTTCATCTTTTATTAGAATCTTCATCTTTGCGCCTTATTCTCCGCTTTCTCAAAGTCCAAGTCTTAGCACAAGGCCTAACATACAGCATCCAATCAAAACTGGCAGCGCCGGAGCCTGGCGACTACCAGCACCGCCAAAATCATTGTCAACCGGATACAAGTTACCTGGCGGACCGGTTATATAGATAAATGATGGAGGCGGTGGAGGGCAGTAAGGTGAAGGTGGCTTCTTTGGAGGCGGTGGTGGCAACGCCGGTGGTGGAGGACATGGAACTGGTGGGGGTGGCGGTGGAGGGGTTGGATTACAAGGAGTACACTTCTCGTCAGCTGGTCCTGCAGGCACGGGGGTCACATCATCAAGCTTTCTTGGTTGAAATCCAAGAATTGGAGTAGCGAACGAAATGATCACAAGAAAAAGAAAGAAATTTAGTAGCATCATAAAGGGTAAAGATTTCAACTTTAGTGACATATTGAAGCAATAGTGGGTAAAAGAATTGGATCGATGAACAAAGCTTCTTAGCTTGACTATGGAATGTGGACGAAGGGTAGTGATGAAGGATTGATGGGGCGGTTTCTGTTACTTTATTAGCTTTAATTGTGATGGTCTTAAATGGATGTTAAGCCTATGGTTTTCATATTTTTTCGAGGGATTCTGTTTTTCTTGCTTGGAGGGCAAAGGAGAGAGACTTGCGTAAGACTTTTCTTATAATGCAATGCTAGGGTGTTATCAAAAGAACCCATCGCATGTGGGCAGTCCAAGTTTGGGTCCCCACCCTTTTAATTTGTGATTTCTTTTGTATTGAATTTTTAAAAAACCCCTTAATTAGATTTAGAGACGTGGATTCGAATTTTGTGGTTTATTAAATCATTATATAAGATATGTATATCTATCAACTATAGTGCTGCATGACTCGTCGAACCCCCTCCACGGTGCATGCAATTGCTGTTAAAATTCATTCATCCCACAGCCCAGCGTACTAATAATAATTGCAAAAGCAGATCATATGCTTTGTATATGTTATGATGGTGGTCCGGTGATGAATTCAATTAGACAGCTTACGAATTCCCGAAAAATTATACATCGCACATGACGTATATTCATAATTATAAGATCATAAGCACATGGTTTTTGCAGCATTAATTGATTTCTTCCAAAAACATGAGTTGGTTCTATTTTGTTAATGCATATAATTTTCTCCGAAATGGGGATTATTTCTCCAATTTTTAACTCATCATAAATTGAAATTATGGCAACCCATTAGTAAATATATTTTTATTTAAAATCAATATATTTTAATAAATTATATCTAATTAAATTTGATGCAGTCATAACATAAGGAGGCATGCAGTTGAAAGCGTTAGGTTGGGGTGTCTTTGCTTCCTGGCCAAGTGTGTATGAAACATTGTTAAAAAACGTAAGATTGAATAATTGATGAACAATCGTAACAGCCAAACCCCCCCACTCCCACTCATTTCTACCACCAAATGTGTCGAATCAACAACCATCTGTCTCATGATTAAAATTTATTAATTATTTATTTATATGCTAAGTATAAAATAAAATGAATCGTGATGGTCAAATACCGGAAAAGTAGGTGGAAAAGCGAGCAAAAAGGGTATGAGTATGTATTAATAATATATAGGTGAGTGAGACGACACCAGTTAGCATAGCACTAGAAGACCCACCGACCCATTAATTCATTTAAAGCCTCTCTTCCCTCTTTCTCGTCCAATAATCCTAATCACACAACCATTCGGCTTAACTCTAGCTTAAGCCTTTTGTTTTGGAACCTTCCTACCCATATTAGTTGTTGCAAATCATGACTACCTGGCATGCCAGTAAGAAAGCCCAATCCCAACATCCCAAATTCTACCTTTTCCATAAGAGAAACTCAACCAATAATTGTTTCTAAAGTTGCTTTTACTAATACCAATTATTTGAAGAGATGTGAAACTCCCTATTTGGAACTCGTCAAAAATGGGCGAAGATTGTTCAAAGACAGAAAGTCTCCCTTAATACAAAAGGCCGATTATGCATTTTCAAGCCCAATTGTTGATACGAGTTTACAGGCCCAACTTTGATCTTACCATATGAAAGCACCATAAAAACACCAATCCAAGTTCGACTAAGTATCAAAATGCTAGCAACATTCTAAAGCAATCTTAAAGATGATTGATACAAAAAGCGGCTATCATTGCCATCGTCATCGTCATCTACAGAGCTACGCGATGACTCAATTCACATCGCTCACCACTCGTTTCAAGGACGAAACATTTTTCGGTTTTTGTCCTGCTTGTACTGGCAATAAGCTTTCCATGATGAGGAGAAACTGCAATCCTTAGATGCAAAAACTGTTAGAATTTATTTTCTAATAAACTATATAGTGTGGGCTTATATATGTAAATAATATGTGTGTATGGGAGTCGTATTAAATAGTCGAATTAAATTTGTGATCTAATTAATTTTATCGACTATTAAGGTGTTAATTTATTTATAGGATTAAAGTATAGATGCTATTTGTGTAAGTTCTATTTTGTTAAAGGGCCAAAAATAGATATTTACCAAAATTAGGTTATTATACAAAGGCTATGGTCCCCGGTATATAGACAACAATGTGTTTGAGGTTTCTTTTCCCTTTGAGAGAAACAAAACAAAATTAAGGTAATCTGCTATACTGGAAGATCAAGCCTTCATCAAAATCAAGAACGAGGATTAATCATTTTAAATTAAGGTACGCTTCCAATTTATTATAACTTCTTAATGATTTGACATATTTAATTGATGGCTAGTTTAGATTTTAGCCTAACATCCTTTACATTATTCTAATGTAAAGTTGGGACTAAAGTGCAGAGATGGGCACCCTCGCCTCTTTTTCGGTCAACTTCACGGAACAAGACAAAAGCTTTTGAGCAGCTCTTCTCTCTGCTGGTCAGGTAATTCCAGCGCTGCTCTTTCTTATTCAAGTTAAATTGTTAAGTTCGTTTCTGTCAACTCATACTAATACTCTAGGTAGTAGTTTCAATAGGATGTTCGCTTTTCGTTTCACTTCTGACAAGAATTTCATATAAAGCTGTGGATTTAACGAATGCATCCTTACATCGGACAACTTACTAGTGGTTTTCGACTGCATATGTTAATGTTTTGCATTACAAGGATACGGTACTGTGTTAATTTAATCACACAAACTTCTGTTGATGAAATCAAGGCCTCATCAGTTTTTCTCTACTGACAAGACCCGACCTTTGTTTTTCACAATCTCTTATTTTCATTTGCTTACTTACTGACTTCTCTTATCAATCAGCATTCCCGTTTAGCGTTTGCAGAGAGCAGCACGCAGCAGCTATATGGCTGAAGCACATGAAATATGTATAACTATGCAAGCATTGGTAAGCTAGATTGAGGTTCAATGACTTGTTCAATTGAGTTATGGCTCGTGAATACGAGGACCAAATAACCGACTAATCTCTTACTCACCTAAAGCAACTCTTTTTTTTTTTTTTTTAATTTTCTGTTTTGTTTTTAGTTTTCCTTTGTCATTTTGTATTATTGGAAAATTTTGCTGGTTGGTTTCTGATGCATTGGAACATGCCATTTATTTAAGGACAGACGGATGAAGATGATCAAAGATCTGCAACATCTGTAAATCGGAATAGAGTGTCGACATCTGCAACATCTATTAAGCAGATGAAACAGTCGACAATGTTTGCTGCTGAGCAGATTGAAGACTTGGAACGGTCCATAATGGAGGAGTTGGAGACTTTGGAACCTTTATCAAATAATTGTTGTATATATCGAGTTCGAGAGGGGTTAATCAAGCTACGTCCAGGATCATTCGTACCTTCAAAAGCCTCTATAGGACCATTTCACCATGGTAAGGAAGGGCTTGGAGAAATGGAAGAGCATAAGAGAAGATACCTTTCCAACTTTCTGGAATGGACACACATGAGCTTAAAGGATATCATTGCACGTGTGGAGACACATGAGACGAGGCTGCGTAGTTGTTATGCAGAAACCATCGAGCTCGACAAACCGAATTTCGTGAAGATGATGCTTATGGATGCTACCTTCTTAATTGTCTTGCTGCTAAAAGCTCGTTTCCCAGGCCTACAAAGAAGCACCGACCGTATATTTGGAAGACAACATTTGGTTAAATATCTTTACTTTGACTTGATACTGCTTGAAAATCAGATCCCATTTTTCATCCTTGAGGATTTGTTTGCGCACTGTAATTTGCGTGAGGTTGCCAACGGATTGTCCATGATTGAGCTCACTCATAGCTTCTTTAAAGGAAGATGCGGTTCATGGGTTACACAGGACATTCTGAAGCAGAAAAATTTCTCTCAAGTTGAACATTTCCTTGATTTCTTGAGAATTTCTCAGCGGCCGGAAAAGCCCAAGCCACCAATCAAATTGAACAAGCTAGTACTGCCAACAATAAAAGAGATGTACGATGCAGGAGTGAAGTTGGAAGTTCACCCAAGTGAGAGAAAACTTGACGTAGAATTTAACAGGGAGAAGGGGATTCTGAAAATTCCGTGTTTCAACATTACCAGAGAAGTAGAATCATTGTTGAAAAACCTGCAGCAATTTGAAGAGTTCCATTGTTATCCCAGTAGGAGGTATGTGAATTACTACCTCTGCCTGCTTGGTATGCTTGTTAGAGATCCCAAGGATGTAGAGATACTGGACCGAAGTGGGATAATAGAGAATTGGCTAGGGGACAACCAAGTTGTGGCGACTCTTTTTAGCAGCATGAGGTGGAATTATCACCAAGAGCATATGCACTATGCAGAAATCATCCAGGATCTGAATGACTATTGCAAAGATCCATGGAATAAGATGAAGGCCAACTTGAAACAAAATTACTTTAACACGCCATGGAGCGGGATCTCTGTGGCTGCAGCTGCTTTTCTCCTCTTACTCACTGTTATACAAACTGTCTGCTCCATCCTTCAAGTAACTTAGCTAGTTAGGGTTTTATTAGCTGAATGTACCATCCGTTTAGTTTCTTTATACTATGCATCAAAGTTAGTTGCTTTGAGCAGCAACATTCCACTTTGTAATCTGAGTTTTGGCTCATGTGGCTGCTGAGATCACTTATTTATTTTTAAAATGATTATTAATCATTAAAGAAAGTTGCGTCGTGGTTCCCATTGTAGGAGTCCATGCTCGTATATATTTTAGAACAGAGTCGGTGTATATGTCATTCGCTTATCTGAATTGTAATAATAATAAAACGAATAAATTAATACTCACTTGCATCTTTCTAATTCTAATATAAAGTTGGAAGTGGATGTGGGGTTTAATATCAAGACAGGCACAGGCACTCCCATCTCTTTATTAGCTTCTGCAAAATTCTACCCTCAGCTAAGGTAATAATCTGAACATTGGAGATTGATCAGATCCGGTAAGTTTGTACTTGGCATGTATGCATCATCTGATAATGTTGGTGCTACAAGATTGTGATTTTATTCCCAAGGATTTCATGCATGTTTCACAAATATATTATCATCTCTATTGATTAAAAAACTAGTCGTATCTACTTAGTAAGCTGCAAGTCTCTAGTAAACAAGATCTATCTTTAATTAAAATCTACTACTGATGTGAAAAATGCTAAGCATTGCTTGAAACATTGTTGCCAAACGAAGCTTAGTGCTAATACTACTTTGGTGGGTATTAGTAGCAGTAGATATTCATCTGAGAAAGGGTCTCCTGTTCACTTAATTTGAACCAGTAGTAGTTTGATGATCAGAATGTGTTGTTACTTGCACTGGGAAGTTAGGTTCATCTTCAAGACTTTTTAAATTATCTATTGGCTTGTGAATACGAGGACCAACATGTGATCGACCCATTACTCAATTAAAGCAGCTGGTTGTGCTGCATGCTTGTTCCTGATTATCAGATAAATGAAGATCATGAAAGCTCTGCAACATCTGTTAAGCAGGTTGAAGCGTCCGCAATGTCTTCTGCTGAGCTGATTATAGCGTTGGAACAGTCCATAATGGAAGAGTTAAAGAGTTTGGAACCTTTATCAGATGATTGTTGCATATATCGAGTTCAAGTGAAATTAATCAAGTCACCTCAAGAACCATTTTTACCTTTGAAAGCCTCCATAGGCCCATTTCACCATGGTAAGGATGAGCATAGGGAAATGGAAGAGCATAAGAGAAGATACCTTGCCACGTTTCTGCAATGGACCAACATGAGCTTGAAGGATATCATAGCACGTGTGTTGAAACATGAGACGAGATTGCGTAGTTGTTATGCAGAAACCATGGTGATCGACAAACGTAAATTCGTGAAGATGATGCTCATAGACGCCACCTTCTTAATGGTCTTCTTACTGAAAGCTCATTTCTCAAGATTACGAAGCAGCACCGACCGTATATTTGGAAAACAAAAATTGCTCAACTATTTAAGGTTTGACTTGATAATGCTTGAAAATCAGATTCCATTTTTCATCCTTGAGGATCTGTATGTGCATTGTAAGTTGCGTGAGTTTGCCCAGGGGTTGTCCATGATCGAGCTCTCCTTCATCGATTCTGCGGTTGATGGGTTACAGAGAACATTCTGAAGAAGAAAGATTTCTGTCAAGTTGAAGACTTTCTTGATTTCTTGAGAATTTGTCAGAAGCCAGGAAAGCGAAAGCCGTCAATCAAAGTGGAAAAGCTTGTCCTGCCAACCATAAAAGAGATGTAAGATGGAGGCGTGAAATTTGAAGTGCACCCAAGGGAGAACATACTTGACGTCAGGGGTGGACATATTTTGATTAACCTAAGGAATTATCAGTTTGGTTAACCAACTGATATTTTTGATTAATGATATTTTCAATTTTAATTAATCGATTCGGTTAATTTTAATCCAACTGATTGAGTAATAATATATATTATTATATATATATTTAAAATATTATATTTTTAAAAAATAGACTAATATTATTAATTAAATTTATCTAAAAATGGTTAATTTATCATAATTTTTTATAAATTTTTTATTTATGATATATTTATAAGGTTGAATAAAAAATATAGTATAATTTTTTATATTTTTTTTATCATTGCGATCGGTTAATCGGTTAACCGAATATAATATCAGTTCGGTTTGGTTTGATTAAATGTTAGGAATCGGTTAAAGAATTTTATATTCGATTGGTTAATCAGCCAACAATTTTACTAAAAAAAATGATCCAGGTAGAATTTGACGGGAAGAAGGGGCTTCTGAAAATTCCATATTTCATCATCACCAGGAAAACAGAAACCTTATTGAAAAACCTGCAGCAATTTGAAGAATTCCATTGTCATTCCAGTGAGTGGTATGTGAATGACTACCTCGGCCTGCTTAGCAGGCTTGTGAAAGATTCCAAGGATGTAGATATACCACATCAAAATTACATTGAAATCCAATCTCAATCTTTTTTGAAAAAAAATAAAAGCAAGCTTAATTGTACTTCCTTGCATCCTAAATATAATGTAATCATCATTATTCAGCATCCTTAGCCTAACCTTGTTTGGAGTATATAAATACGGTGTGTAGAATGAATCCAAATGAATCCCAAATGAATTACTGTTCCAAATGAATCCCCTTTCCTAAGATTCCCTTTTGTATTCTCCTTGTAATAACAATATTATAAGAGAATGAATTAATGCCCAGTTGCTTTTTTCTAATTCTACTATAGTCTATAGAACTGGGACTGGATCTCGAATTCATTACCTCTTCTTTCTGTCAACTGTTGGAAAGCACATTAAAGCTCGTGCTCAAGTCTTCCCTCGAAGTGGGATCTCTGTGACTGCAGCTGCTGTTCTCCTCATACTTACTGCTGTACAAACTGTCAGGTTAGGGCTTTATTAGCTGTACGTACCTTCTCTTTAGTTGCTTCATAGTATGCGTCAACGTTAGTTGCTTTGAGCAGCAACATTCTACTTCTGTAATCTCTGAGTTTTGGCTCATGTGGTTGCTGAGATCACTTATTTTATTTTTAAATGATTAATAATCATTGAAGAAAGTTGCTTCTTTTAGTTTCCACTGTACGATTATAAAGTTGGATGTGGGTGTGAGATTCGATACGAAGACAGGCACCGGCACTCCCATTTCTTCCATTAGTCAACTGTTAGCTTCTGCAAAATTGTTGTCTCGGCTAAGGTAATAATCTAAACGTTGGCGATTGGTCGGATCCGGTAAGTTTGTACTTGGTATGTATGCATCAGCTGACATTGTTGGTGTTACCAGATTGTGGATTTTATTCCCAAGGATTTCATGCATGTTTCACAAATATAATATTATTTCTGTCGATGAAAAGAACAAGTCGTATGTATTTAGTAAGCTGCAAGTCACAACATGTCTTTTTCTTATTAATCCTTTTATCAGCATTTGGACAGAGCAGCTATATGGAGGACGTAGGTGATATATGTCCACCAAAGCGAGAATCGGTAAGTTAGGTTCATCTTTAGTCTCCGGCCCATTACTCAATTGAAGCTGTTGGTTGGATTGCATTCTTGTTTCTGATGCATTGGAACAACTCCTAAGATCATCGATTTTTCTCTAGTAACAAGAGCCAATGTTTAATTATGAGAATGTTGTACTTTCATTTCCTTACATGTTGGCTTTTCTTCTTAATTCTTTACAAGCAGCTTCGCTCGAGGTTTGGAGAACCAAGCACCAATACGGATGACGCGGTTGAAATAAGTATACCAGCACTTGCGCAGACTTTGCAATTACTCGTAAGTCAAGACACGTTCATCGACTTATAAAATTTTTCCGTAATGCAAATGCCTCATGACTATGTGGATTCACAAGGGTGGAGATTGTGACTGACTTCTCAAATTGGTTGATTCCTCTGTTAAAAACCTGACGAGTCCAATTCCTGATGGAAACTTGGTCTGTTAACAGAATTTTTTGTTTCTCGTGTTGTTGTTGGCTTAGAAGAAAATTCTGTCATTTTGTGGTATTGGAAGATCTGTCGGTTAGGTTACTTGGGATGAAATCGCTATGCATTAACATGTAAACTGCAGGTGAATGGAGATGATAACGAGAGCTCCGCAACATCTGTCGGGCAGATTGAAGAGTCGGCAAGTGCAGAGGTGGCGCAGTCCATAAGGGAAGAGATAGAAAATTTGGAACCGCTATCAGATAATTGTTGCATATATCGAGTTCCGGAGGCAGTAAACAAGTTACGTCCAGGAGCATTCATACCTTCACAAGCCTCAATAGGCCCATTTCACCATGGCAAGGAAGCGTTTAAAGAGATGGAAGAGCATAAAAGAAGATATCTTATGGAGTTCCTCAAGTGGACCAACGTGAGCTTGGAGGATATCACAGCACGTGTGGAAACACACGAGACAAAATTGCGTAGTTGTTATGCAGAAACCATCGAGCTTGACAGACAGAAATTTGTGAAGATGGTGGTGATAGATGCCACCTTCTTAATTGTCTTCTTACTTAAAGCTCGGTTCTCAGCCTTAGTAAACAGAAGCGACCGTATATTTGGAAAACAACAGCTTGTTTATTATCTAAGGTATGACTTGTTGATGCTCGATAATCAGATTCCATTTTTCATTCTCGAGGATTTGTTTGTCTACTGTAATTTGCGTCAGCGTACGAATGGATTGTCCATAATTGATCTCGCTCATAGCTTCTTTAAAGGAAGATGCGGTTCATGGATTACACAGGACATCCTGGAGAAAAAGGATTTCCCTCAAGTATTACATTTTCTTGATTTCTTCAGAATTGCTCAGCAGCCAGAGAAGCTGAAGCCGTCGATCAAAGTGAAGAAGTTGGTACTGCCAACGATAAAAGAGCTGTACAATGCTGGTGTGAAATTTGAGGTGCACCCAAGTGAGAACAAACTTGACGTAGAATTTGACAAGGAAAAGGGGGTTCTGAAAATTCCATATTTCAACATTAACAGAGAATCAGAAGCCTTGCTGAAGAACCTGCAGCAATTTGAAGAGTTCCATTGTTATCCCCGAGACAAGTATGTGAATGATTACCTCTGCCTGCTGGGCATGCTTGTTAGAGATCGCAAGGATGTGGAAATCCTGGATCAAAATGGGATAATAGAGAACTGGTTAGGGGACAACCAAGTGGTGGCAACACTTTTTAGCAGCATAAGGTGGAGATACCACAGTGACAATTTCTACTTCGCGGACATAATTGATGATCTGAATGATTATGGCAAAAATTCATGGAATAAGATCACCGCGAACTTGAAACAGAATTACTTCAACACTCCATGGAGCGGGATCTCTGTTGGTGCAGCTGCTTTTCTGCTCATACTCACTGTTATACAAACTATTTGTTCCATCCTTCAAGTAACCTAGACCCTTGTACAATCCATCAATGTCGGTTGTTTTGCATTGGAGTCTTTTGATGGATCTCTGTAACCATGCAAGATTGTATTTGGAATCTGTTACTTTCGGCTGAAGCCGGATTGGTTTGGTGATGTGTAGCCTGAACAATAACATGAAAAAAGCGGCAAGTAATAGGGAAACAATATAGTTATTGCTATATCTGTTATGATTCCAAGATATCTGGAATGAATGTAAGGGTGTTGACATGGGGGTCTTCAGGTTTGCCTGGAGAAACTTGCAACTTTTTTTCAAGAACTTGAAATTTTCACCATCCCATTCAAAATGAATTAATGATTTATTGAAATAAAAATAGATTTCAAGTTAACTAAAATGATTGATGGTTCTACCACTGAATTTCCTTTCCAAATTTGTTTACTTACTTTAACGGTAATTATAGATTTCAAGTTATCTGTCTTATCCATGAAAATGAATTGACGGGTAGAGTGTTCTTCATCCAAACAGAACAAACGGCTAAACATAAATCCGACGGTCCACATTCAGCACAAGTTTCAAGACCAAAATCCAAACTAAACCAACAAAACACTGGACTCTGCTGCTCTTTGCACAGTTCTAACAAAGGATAAACCTTTGTGCCTCTTGCTCAAAACCCTAATCATCTCCGCTTCCACCACCAACCCCCCAATTTCAATCTCGGTCGGTGCTTTGTGTCCTTTCATTACCCATATTTATGCTTTCTTGTTACAGTTCCTGTGCTTTTATGTTTAATGTTGTGGATTAGCTTGCAACTCTCCTTGTTAAGTCATGAAATGGAGTATAACTTCTTCAAGTCCGTTACTTTGCTCTTCTTATCTTCGCTTTTTTGGTTTACCTGGAAATGGCTTCCATTCATTTGCTTTTTCTGTTTTTCATGCTTATACTATGTGGTATTTTGTTTGTAAATCACATGTTCTTGTGCCTGTTGCTTATCGGAAATGAGGGAAAGTCAAAAAGGTATCAGACCATTTGAAAATTCAAGTTATTGACAACAACGAAGCTTTTATGGGTGCTTGAATTTGTTGTCTACCCTTTCAATAACGTTAAACGGTGCATCCTCTGTCAATTTATTGTACCAGCCGCAACGACACCATCTCTACAAGATTAATTTCACCTTTGCTTCATCTGTTATTGCTATTTTGCTATCTTTACTCACATTATTTGCTATTGTTGCTGTATTTTGAATTCTGGCATCTACTTCTATCTTTTTTGGGTTCTTATATGTGAGATAGCTGACGTTACTTGTTGATTCTGGTCAGGTCTATCAAATAACAAATGGCGTCAACCTTCACGCCGATGTCCTCGGTTGGATCCTTGGCTTTTCCGAACTTGGATAAGAAATCTGCCTCTACTTCAAACAGATTGTCTTCTTTTGCCTTAATTTCTGGATGTTCATTTGGTAGGAGACAGAATGTAGTTTTACGGCGATCACGTTCTCCCAAGATTTGTTCCATGGCCAAAGAGTTGCATTTCAACAAGGATGGATCAACTATTAAAAAGCTGCAAGTAAGTTCCTAGATTATTAATGTGAATGTCTGGCCTCGTGAGATTGTTTCTTTTTTTGAGATGTTATGCTCTTGTTACAAGCCTTTGCTTTGTTCCTTTGTCGTAGACTGGCGTCAACAAACTTGCAGATCTAGTTGGTGTTACCCTCGGACCTAAAGGGCGAAATGTTGTTCTTGAGAGCAAGTACGGCTCCCCAAAAATTGTTAATGATGGTGTGACGGTCGCTAGAGAGGTCTGGTTTTTTAATTGCTTCAAGGCTGCTTTGTCTTCCCAGCTCCATCTCGAACTTTAATTTCAGAATTCATCTGTTTTTGAAGAACCACTTTTGTCCCGCACCCTTGCATGTCAGGCTTCCTGGTTGTAATATAAAGTGAAAATCCAGCTGTACTGAAATTATCACCTGTCGCCTGTTCGTTGTGGGATTGTGCTGTTTCAGTTCTCCCATATACTTGCTATAATCGGTAAATGCATTTGTTCCTGAGATTATTGATGGAGTGCTTCCTCTGTATCTTATAGGTTGAATTGGAAGATCCAGTTGAGAACATTGGTGCCAAGTTGGTAAGACAGGCAGCTGCCAAGACAAATGACTTGGCTGGTGATGGGACCACAACATCTGTTGTTCTTGCTCAAGGATTTATTGCTGAAGGTGTCAAGGTTCGTAGGAATTTTTGCTTTGGTGAAAACACTTGAAAAACACAATATTGACCTTCCATGTATGATCTGTGGCTGGGACCCATTTTTTAGGTTGTGGCTGCTGGCGCAAACCCTGTATTGATTACCAGGGGTATTGAGAAAACCACAAGGGCTCTAGTGAGTGAACTTAAGTCAATGTCAAAAGAGGTAACATCGAATAGAAAACTAAGATACTCTTTATCTATGTCAGCTGTTTTATTATCTCTTGCATGTCTACTAAATCTATGTCAAAGTCATAAACAGTAGTTCTGTATTACAGGTTGAAGACAGTGAGCTTGCAGATGTTGCAGCTGTTAGTGCAGGAAACGACCATGAAGTGGGGAACATGGTAGCTGAAGCCTTGAGTAAAGTGGGTCGAAAGGGTGTGGTTACCCTTGAAGAGGGCAAAAGTGCTGACAACAGCCTTTATGTTGTTGAGGGAATGCAATTCGATCGGGGTTATATCTCACCATATTTTGTAACAGACAGTGAAAAAATGGCAGTTGAATATGAGAACTGCAAGGTATTTATGCTCAAATATTTTAGCGAAGAATTGTAAATGTTACTTTTGTATTAATGGTGCTAATTGTTGCTGCAGTTGCTACTTGTTGATAAGAAAATAACAAATGCTAGGGATCTCGTTAATGTTTTGGAAGATGCCATCAAAGGTGGATACCCAGTTCTGATAATTGCTGAAGACATTGAGCAAGAGGCTTTAGCGACGCTAGTTGTGAATAGGCTCAGGGGTACTTTGAAGATAGCTGCTCTGAAAGCTCCTGGTTTTGGAGAACGCAAGAGCCAGTACCTTGATGACATCGCTATTTTAACTGGAGGTCGGTGCAAGTAATGTGCATTATATTCCTCCCTTCTTCCTCCAAGTCTGTGTTACTCTCATTTACACTTCGTCTTGCTATCAATTTCATTCATTGAGCGAAATTAAAAATTTGCTCAAATAATTGAGTTCATTACAGTTATTCATGTTGGTAGATTTCAAATGGCTTACAGGAACTGTTATCAGAGATGAGGTAGGGCTTGCATTGGACAAAGCTGGGAAGGAGGTCCTGGGCCATGCTTCCAAAGTTGTCCTTACTAAGGATGCTACTACAATTGTTGGTGATGGAAGCACCCAAGAAGCAGTGACAAAGAGAGTTGCACAAATTAGAAATCTGATTGAGGTATGAAACGACTAGCAGCCCCCACCACTCTCTTTGGCCCTGGTATGAATTATTCTATTTTATTCCATCTCAAAAGAGATTAAACTATACGAATGATTTTGTTTCTGCAGGTTGCTGAGCAAGAGTATGAAAAAGAAAAGCTCAATGAGAGAATTGCAAAGCTGTCAGGTGGTGTCGCTGTGATACAGGTAAATTCCAATTTCCGTCCAAAAAGTCATATATAAAACTACCTCACTCATATCTTATCTTAATGATGATTTTCTTCCATTATTTCTATAAGGTTGGAGCACAAACGGAGACAGAGCTTAAAGAAAAGAAGCTAAGAGTTGAAGATGCTCTTAATGCGACAAAGGTATTATACTGACCTTTAATTTTTTGTTGAAGATAAGTGGCTCTGACCTCAATAGCATTGTAACGCTGAATAATTTCCAGGCAGCTGTGGAGGAAGGTATTGTAGTTGGTGGCGGATGCACCTTGCTGAGACTTGCATCAAAGGTTGATAATATCAAGGACAGCCTTGACAATGATGAAGAAAAGGTAATATTGTTGGGTTTTCATGCACAAAATGATCCATATGTCCTTTCTAGCATGTCAAGGTTATTTTGTTTGAGAATGGTGTTCTTGGCTCAACTATTTGTGCTGGGTTGCAGGTTGGAGCAGATATCGTGAAGAGAGCTCTTAGCTATCCTCTCAAGTTAATCGCCAAGAATGCGGGCGTTAATGGAAGTGTAGTCAGTGAGAAGGTAGGCAAATTTTTTAATATGTTAGTTGTAATGGTTTGCCTAGTTTCATCTGGTTTACAGGTGGATATCTTTTTTTCCCCTCTACAGGTGCTTTCTAGTGACAACGTGAAATTTGGATACAATGCTGCAACCGGGAATTACGAAGATCTGATGGCAGTGGGGATCATTGATCCAACCAAGGTGAGTTATTGGTTTATGCGTTGGTAGGAAAGGATTCTGAGGGTTGTGACTTGAAATGTAATTGCTTCAGGTGGTGAGGTGTTGCCTTGAGCATGCATCATCAGTTGCCAAGACATTTTTGATGTCGGATTGCGTTGTAGTTGAAATCAAGGAGCCTGAAGTGGCTGTACCGGCAGGGAATATCATGGATAATTCAGGTTTATAGTTGTCTTGGTTCAATTATTATCCTCCTATTCATTCATTCTCACTTGTGCAAATTGCAACAGGATATGGATATTAAGCACAATCGGAATGGGGGTGATCAGAGTGCGGAGTGCAGTTCAGTGTACAATCCCAGAATGATTATATTTTTGAGATGGAAGTTGAAATTATGAATCAGACATGGGTCTTCTTTGTTGGATCCGTTAAACACATATACATGCATGAATTTCTTTTCACAAATGAATCTGTTATTATAGAATGAAAAGCAATCTGTTATTATAACAGGAGGCTCTTATTTATTATAGTGCTAAGTAGCATATGACGAGTATATATAACGATCCCATGCAGCTACAACTTCTCATCAATCTCTCTCCCCTCATCTAATTGTTTGGTGAACTATCCAATCTACATCATTTACATCCGATCT
Organism: Dalechampia spathulata; assembly: GCA_948192965.1. NCBI lineage: Eukaryota > Viridiplantae > Streptophyta > Magnoliopsida > Malpighiales > Euphorbiaceae > Dalechampia > Dalechampia spathulata. The sequence continues at coordinate 16,193 of CANYBF012781767.1, read as the reverse complement.
ATTAATTTATATCCCTTTCTGCTATAATACCTAAACTTCAATTTGAATCAAAAAATTCGCTTGCCTAACAAGCAATGCTTGTGTTATACCATGTGCTCAATTCGTAATGACATCTGCAGCAAAATTCTCTGATTTTTAAATGTCAGCATGAGCTAATCAAGTTCCTACCCAATATCGGTGAATTCTGGCAATAATGAACAATCCTCCAGGCCAGAAATTAAATCAGGAACATAATTATGAGGGACAGCTTTGAAGCCACCTATTTCCAAAGGAGACTCGCTATCCAAACAAGAAAAAGAGTAACTATCTGCATCACTCATCCAACCATCCTCAAGGGCAGCTGGACAAATGTCAAATTTTAAATTGGCTTGCGGTGATTGGCATACTGGCTCAGTAGATGGGTGATGAATATCACCATGCTCCAATGCTTTCTTCAATTTTGATCTTGGTGGCTTGACCGACTCAGAAACAGACAGCTTGTGCTTTCCTAAGGACTGTGGTTTTGAAGTTGGCCGCAATTTAACATCATTTGCCGCAAATGCTGATGATGCCGAACCCAAACCGCCTTCACCACAAGCTCTTGCTGCACCCCTGAGTAAAAGAATTCACGCCGAACTATTAATAATAAGGGAATATAAAATCTATTGAATTTAATTTTCTCAGTAGCATGGAGATACCTCAATCGACTTTCAGCCATATTTGAGGAGGCTTTGATATGATTTTCTCCCACATCCTTGCATATCAACTTTTGCGAGTCAGACAGAGGTATAGCCAGATTTACAACAGGCGGCAATTCAATCAAGGAATCATCATCCTCCTTTTCAAATTCCAGAGTTATTTCCAATTGTTCAGAAGAAGTAGAAGGAACCATTTCCATTCTGTTTGAAAATGAGTTAGTATCATCAGCAGATCTAAAGTTGGCTTCGTGGAGTGCAGATGCCAGTAACTTCCTACTCTGCGCTAGATTAGAGAATTTCATTCTTTTTCTAGGTTCTTTTGCAGAAGTTTGAGATATTTGATTGAAAGAACTGAACAAACTTCCACCAAAGTAGAGGCCATTTCTAGAAGAAGAAAGATTATGATTATGATCATGATCAGCACGCAATGCCATCTTCCATGCTGAAGAAAGCAGTGCAGTGAAATGCTTCTGAAGAAGGAACTCGTGATCTGGTTGCTCCACAGCAGCATTCAACAGCTTATGAATATTATCCTGCCACATTTGAATTAGCGATTAACAGCATCTCTATATTGAATTCCAAATCCGCACAGAATTACCACAGTTAATATGAACACTACCCTGATCATCTGACTGACTATTTATTGATTTCACAGAATATTTATGGTCACGGAAATTAACATAAAGAAGATAGACTACCCCGTTGGGAAAAGGTGAGGGCCTGTGGACAAGAGAGGAGGGAGAGACTAGGGCGTCGGAGGGGCAGGTTTCGGTGGATGGGTGGGAGTGGGTATGGGGTCTGGGAGACAAGCCATTAGACAAACAAGTAAGGATTAAAATAATATCTCATCACTAACTGGTATACTGAGCAAACAAAATACTGTAAGCAAGTACTAAATGGAAGTTATCTGAGCATATTCCAGAACCTAATGCCTTAGTCCCCACATAAGCATAGTAAAATAAGCACACATGATAAACAAAGAAGTAAACTAGCCCCAAGGACATCCTAAAAAAAGGTGCATCAAGCTTCCATTCAACGGTATTATAAGTACCTCAGTTACTTTCAGAAGGGCCTTCCCAGAACCTGCATTGCTCACCCTTTCATTAATAGAATTTTCTGATGATGAAAAAACATATCTTTGGATTAGTTCCCTAAACCTTTCACAACAATGAACAGGATGACGATATCTTCCCCTATAGACCCCACCAGCAGCCATTCCATACAATGTTTCACTAACTAAGCTCCAATGTGGCCCGTATTCATGCACAACAGCACATAAAATTGCATCTTCCTGGGGTGACCATGAATCAGGTGACGGAAAACAATCTCTTGACCAAACATTTCCCCTCTTTAATTTCTCAGGCCTGATCAAAATAACCCGCTTCATTGGCATGGTGGTGATAGAGATCCTTCCCCCAATTTTGTTTCTGCTAACTGGCTTTTGCTCAACATCAATAATTGTGTTCTCGCATGGTTTTAATTCCACACAATCATCTTGCTGCTTACCAGAAAGATTTGAATCTAGATCTGAAGGGCATGTTTCTGTGGCTTTCTTCAATTTCTTTGACTTCTTTGAGCTCTTACCAGAATCAATATCAAGTGTTTCAACTTTCTTGCGTTTTTTCTGCACAACCGAGACTTCCTGATAACTTGCATCATCATCTATGGACATAGTTTCCACAGATGTTTCCTCTTTCACATGTTTGAATTCAGAAGAGAGTGATCCTTTCTTCAGAGATTTAAACTTGGCTTTCTTTGCTTTCTTTTTGGACTTCGGTTTAGAATTGCTTCGCTTCTCATTCCTGCTAACAGGAATAAAAAATTAGTGACTAAAATTTTGGTCAAATAACAGAGTACAACCAAATGCTTCCCAATTACAATCTGATAAAGTAAAATGAAGGATTCCAGAAGTTAATTTTAGTTTTAAACATTCATCATCTTTTATGATGAGTATTTGATCAATTTCTTTGCGCTGATTTCCTAAACATGTTCCTATTGAAGACACGTTGAGGGATCATAGATTGATATTATTTTCCAGTTTCCATATAGCATAAATGAACTTGCCAAAATACTTATTTTACAAGTTCAGAATCAATTATGCAGGATGAGCTTAAAATCAACTTACGTCATTGAATCATAAGGGCCATCATCTGCATCTTCCTCATTAGCTTCGGTTTCCAGTTCTTCCATCAACTATTTGAACGAACAGAGACACAAGTTGATTAGTTATGGTACACATCTGGAGAAAGAACTTGCAGCGCAAAACAAAATTCGCTAACCTGATGTTGTGCTAAGGCCTCAACTTGCTGCCTATATGCTTCAGTTGCAAAATCAGCATCCCAGGCTGATAATTGATAAAGGTAAGAATGTGAAACAAACAAACAGATAAAAAAGAACATTAGACAAAAAGTTTGACTACGTTCTACTCATTTACCTAAAGTTACATATTAAAAGAAGTCTTTGGTATCACATGTTAATTAATTATTAATTATAAGGTCATATGCAATAACAAACCAAATAATCCAGCACTTGACTTCACATATCAACAAGGACTAAATGAAGGAAAAAGAAACAAATTCATTCATTTTACCATGTATTGCAATCAAGAGAGATATATGCCATACAAAGATGACTAGATATCACAAAAAGAAATGCAAGCATTACTAATTCAAGGGAATTAGGTAGAAATAAAAAATCCACAACAATTGCTTACTTTCATATATCAATGGTTCCTCATCATCATCAATCTCAGCTTCCATCTCCTCCTTATATTTCTCAATGCGATCAAGTTCCCATTCTTCCTCCTCAAACCTCACTTCAGATTCCATAGCAGCTTTGTCAATAATTGGATCCCATAATTCCAGAAAGCGTATAGCATATCTATCAATAGGGCGTAGCTGATTCTCAAAGGTTGAGATAGCCTGTCCAGAAGCTGCTGCTGCAGCGGCCATTTGTTTGACATCAGCAAGCATGTCAACATCATCTTCACTGCCAGCAAAATGTAGAGTTCTTTCTTCCATGGGAGTTGTTCCTTCCACAGGATCCTTCACATTTAACTTTAGACCATTTTCTACATTTTGATTCGTCTCCAAATCTGTAGTTTCATCAACCTTAATATCATCATCATTTACAAGTTCATCATCTTCCAATTTCCCAATCACCTCAGTGAACTCTTGATTGTCCACAGCTTCTTCCTGTTCCACTTTTTTTAATGCCATATAATCTGCTTCATCTTCAGCATATTTTAAAGCAGCCTCCACATCTGCACTAGACAAAGAACCGGCATTTCCATGGCTATGAATTTTCTCCTTCTGTACAGTTTTAATTGGAAGAGTTTTATGGCCAGAGAAGAGTTCCATAGGATCAAGTTTCTTGAAGAACTCAGTGTTATAACTCCCACCCTGTATGACTAGATCATCAAGAGCACGCTTCTGATTAGCTTTCCTGAGGATGTTTTCTTCAATAGTGCTGTCACTAATTAATCTGTAGATATGCACCTCACGTGTCTGCCCTATCCGATGGCAGCGATCTTGAGCTTGTTGATCCATTGCAGGGTTCCAATCACTATCATAAAAGATCACTGTATCTGCCCCAAAAAGATTAATACCCACTCCCCCACTACGGGTCGATAAAATGAAGAGAAATATCTTGGGATTTGTGTTGAATCGCTGCATTAAGGTTTGTCTCTCCTCAGGTTGAGTTGACCCATCTAAACGCATGTAAGTGTAGCCATACAAGTTTATGAAAGCCTCCAGTATATCTAGCATCTTGGTCATCTGGGTGAATATCAATGCTCGGTGACCTTCTGATTTCAACTTCCTTAGCAAAATTGCAAGTTCCTGCAACTTACCGCAGTCAAACTGTATCAACCTTCTGTCAGGGAAATACACTTGCTTCCTCACAATTGCAGGTCTAATGGGTGAAAGAAGAGGTAAAAGCATTTCAGAGCATTTCTCTGTATAATTTGGATGCAAAAAGACAGAACTTCCTGTTTTACTACACCAAGAAGTAGGTGGAGGGGCACGTGCTGCAGGTATTGCAAACATGAATGACTCAATGAGATCAATCATCCTTTGAAAACGTTCAACAGGTGAAAGAATGGCATCGGCAAGCTTAGATGAATATGAATAGGACATACGGTCAACCTTTTGGCAATAAATGTCATCAACAGGATTCTTTATGGTAAGACATTCCCGTAAGGTTGTTGAATACATGGGTCTTCTACGGCACCTCAATGAATTCCACCATGCAATGGATGCTGCCCTTTCCCTTGCTTCTCTCAATCTCTCCTCAATTACTGCCTTTCTAATCTCTTCTAAAATACTTGTTCCAGGTAACTTAATCCGTTGTTTACATGGAGACCTAATTTCCTCTATGCTATCTATGCTGTCACGCTCTTCAATTAACCTTGAAGGAGTTGCAATGGCATTCACTTCATCATACTCCCATGAAGTCATGTTAAAATCAAGATGAGTAAACAGAAGCCCCAAACCACAAAGGTCTACCGCTGAAAATGTGCCAGGTGAAAGCATTGAACATACAGAAGCACTCTGCTGGACGTCTATACCAACCATATCCAATGAACTAATAATTGGACGACCCTCAAATAAGTCAGGATGATTACAAACTTTCCGCAGTTGCATTATAATACTAATCATCCCAAAAAAGTTAGCACTGGCCAGAGTAGCCTGCGTCTCCGAGCTAGCAATGAAGTCCTCATACAAGTTACGCTGCCTCTTTGAGAGTCTACAATATATAACATGCTCATGCTTCATAGGTAGTTGCTTTTCCACATCTCTTTTCAAACGACGAAGTATGAATGGACGAAGAACATTATGCAATCGATCAACCACTTCCTTGTTAACTTTTTCTTGTCCCTCCACCATCCCTGATATAGGATTACTAAACCAGTCCTTGAACTCCTGATGAGACTGAAAGATATGGGGCATCAAGAAGTGCATCAAAGACCAGAGTTCCATTAGATCATTCTGTAAAGGAGTACCAGTTAATAAGATTCGTCGTTTTGAATTGAAGTTAAGAAGCGTTTGCCATCTCTGGGACTTCCAATTTTTAATGAGATGAGCTTCATCCAAAATTAAATACTTCCACTTCTTCCTCTTGAAAACTTTTGAATCCTGTATAACCAATCTGTAAGTTGTAATGCACACATGAAAGGAGTTTGGCTTCATCCAACCTTGCCTCTTTAGTTTGCGCTCTTTTGCACTACCAAAGTAAGTAAGAATCTTAAAAGCAGGACACCATTTGAGAAATTCGGTTTCCCAGTTAAGCATAACACTAGTTGGAACAACAATTAAATGGGGACCCCATATTCCCTTTTCACATGCCAGGTGTGCAAGTAAAGAAATGGTCATTATTGTCTTTCCAAGTCCCATTTCATCAGCTAGAATCCCATTTAACCTTTTCTCATACATAGTTACAAGCCAATCCAGACCAATATGTTGGTACTCACGGAGTGGATATTTGATAAGAAAAGGGAACTTTGTCCGAACTTTGGTTGTTGAAAAGGTATTTCCTGTTGGCTGCGCAGATCTTGCTGCTGCAGCGGCATCAGCAATCCTACTCTCATTCTCTTTTCCATCTTCTGCACTTTTCTCACTTCCTGCCTCTTGTTCAACTTTAAGATGATTCAGAACTGACACAGACTCATTTTCATGCACAGATACATCCTGCTGCTTCAATTCAACATCTTCATAATCTGGGGAATCTGAAAAGACATCTGACATGGCAGATTCATATTCAGATCCATCCTCTGATACTTCATTTTTGACCTCCTAACAAACAGGTACGGAAGATACAATGATAATCAAGTCACAACACAATCACTGTGAGCCACAAAAAGAACCATTCCTATACCTACCTTTCTATACCTTGCAAGCAGTTCTTCTAAAGGAATTTCACTCTCCTTTTGCAGCAGTAAAACCTGTGAATCATTGGAGGTACACTCAGAGATGCTAAACAGAAAGCTATAGTTGAATAAAAACCATCCATTGGAAAAATTCTTGGCAAATGACATGTGCTGCTTTATACCTCATTTGTGGGATTGTTTGGATCAGTCTTTTCCAGCTCTTCTTCCTCTGACAAAGTTGTCTCATCATCCTGAGAAAATCACACATGATACTAACTGAACTCCATGTGAAAACAAGAAAACTATATTCCCCAAAGTAAGGCATTACAGAGTAACAAAATAATTTCCACAACTTCAGACATAGAGTGAAACAATTAAAAAAAAATGCCAGAAACAATTTATCATTTATATGCCGTGGCTACCAAAACGAGCTGTTCCCACTTCAAAATCGAAGCTTAACCCAGCATATATTGGCTTGCTTTCATACATAGACCAAACATTGAACAAAAAGGAATTAATGGATCCATTGATTGGAAATGAAACTATCTATAAGTAAAATTCATAAACATATATATACAAGCCGATTTTATTACTCTCAACATATATATAGGGAAAGCCTAAGGATAAACTGAGTTAGAGCCAGCTCATTCACTTTTCTCTATTTAAGACATGTTCAGCCTTCCAACCATAAATTTCTTCTACAACAGCTCTGAAGAAAATAAGAAGCAAGAGTTTCATTAAGACATGCACAGATTTAAGCAGTCATACTCCAACATAGATGCTGATGTCATAAACTTCTCCACTCAATTTTGATGTCCATCGGGGTTAACACTACTGAGAATCATAATCATTGTATGCCCTTATTTCAATCTTTCCTTTCAAATTAAATGTCGAGAAGTACTAAAACTAAAGAAACAAAAATATAGATAGAATGGTATCTAAAACAAGTTTGAATCTAAGTACAACTTAAACAATCTGAAAGGATGATCACAAGGAAAAACCACCAAAACCACAAACAAAAGAAAAACCAGACGTCTCAAGCAACAAGACAGATCAAATGCTTATTAAACCCAAAGTAATATTTTTCTTTTTAAGCTTAATTCAAGGTTATTATCTATTATGCTAATTATCAACAAGAAAAGGTTAGGCAGAAGATAGAAAAGTTGAGCTACAATATAGCATACCATTTCTTCTCCATTGGCAAGAACGAAATCCCCATCCTCCTGCATTACAAGAGATGCATTGTAAGACCAAACATAAATGATAAAAAAACCACTGGATTTTTATGTGACATCATAAAAACTATAGGGAAGTTATTTGCAAAGATTTGAGAAAAATGCCTTTAGCATGTGAATGACACACAGACAAACTGAAGCACTTGAAAAACCCATATTAACAGAACAGATGGAAGCAATTAATACCAAGGTGGACATGCCATAAAAGGATAGCATAACAGAAAAATTATCACTCAATAAATCAAATGAGTGTAAAGTATAATGCACAAAAAGAAAAATTTATCCACCTTCAAAATGAAAACAAAGCAATTATATTCATAACATAAATATCAAGCTAGAAAATAATCAATGGAGTATGAAGGTAAGTCCAAAGTCTAGTTTGTGTGCTATGTATATTAATACCTGTTCCTCACTGAAATCAAATGGCATGAGTTCTTTTGCAGGCACACAAGTAGCATTTAACTGATCCTTGTTTTCACCTATCTCAGTTTCCAACAAACTGTTTTCTTTCAAAAGCAAGCCACCATTAACTCTGGCCTGCGTTTAAGAAAATGAATATCATGTTGAATCCTTCACTAACTTTATAAAACAACAATGCTAACAACAAACACATACAACTTACAGCACGACGACCAGCATCAACAAGTAAGCTGCCCATTTCCATGTCACTGCCACCAGATGCATTATTTACTTTGCCTACAAAAAATAAATACAGGTCATATCAAGCACCTAAAGTTGCTGGCAGTAACATGAGTGAACAGAATCTTACTCTTAACAGGATCTCCCCCTTCAACATTTAGATCAACTCCATTTTCTCTAGTCTCCTCTTGGCTAACTGCAAGCATGAATTGATAAAGTAGAAATGACATGGAAATAAAAAAGGAAGAATGCATGTGCAAATTGCATCCTAACATCTTACTCTTAGCAGGATCTCTCAATTCAACTGTCAAGTTGGCTGCATTTTCATCTTTCTCTGGAGTATTTTCTCTACTAACTTAGAGCAACATATTAATAAAAAAATTATCCATGGAACTATGGAAAGAAAAAGAAGGGAACATCGCCCTATCAGCCTTGCCATGATCACCAGACATGAATCATGAATATGTTCTCACAAGCATGTATAAATGCATAAAACTGAGTAACTCATCATTCTAGCCAGGGTATGCAGACATGAACATGTGCATGGATGCATGTGTAGATTTTTTCATAGACAAAATCTTACTCTTAGCAGGATCTCCCACATCAACTGTCTGGTTGACTCCATTTTTATCCTCTTCTGGGTTATCTTTTCCACTAACTGCATGCACGTATTGACAAAATAATCAATGGAATGAATTGAAACAGAAAAGGTGAAAAGGGGAAAATCAATTACCACTCACTCTACGCGGGACATGCCCATGCGCAAACATGTAAGTGTATATGCACAGGTAAATGCAATGTGGTAAAGCAGAAGCGGATAATTTGATATAAGATAAAACATTTTGATTAACCAAAAGGGATATTGATGCACAAATGTATTTATGCAGTGTCACAAGATAAAACTAATATAGTTCAACATGTAAAGTATAAAAATACCAAAACAAGATAACATGTATAAAGAAAAATAAACATGACAAATAAATCACCTCCACCCAAAGCATATTGTTTAAGCAGCTCCTCAATAGGAACATCAATTTCATTATGCAAAGCTGCCAATTCTTCTTGCCTTTCCTCTTCAGTTATAAGAGCTTCATCTTGATCAATAGTATGCTCATCATCTTCCTAGAACAATATCATCACATGAGAACTTCATAATTGTAAATGAATTGCCAGAAGAAACAGAAGACCACCGCTAAAGATGAACTAACATTCAAGTTTCTAAAGGCTAACTTTTAACATCAAACAGGCAGCTAAAATGTTTGGAGCAATTATGAATGGACATACACACACAATCAGAACCTAAGAACTCTACTATGATACATAATAGACAAAATGCAGCCAACATGTCATTTCTCCCACTCTCATCCACATTTTGGCAGTATTCAGGTTTAGATCCAATCAATATTTGTCCTAATGACAGCATAAACTTCATTGCCTGCCTCATTTAACTGGCAGTGATGGCAAGGATATAAATGGCATCTGAATTTTATCTGACCCTAACTTTAATCCACGAGATCCTACTTGTCTGCACAATTGAATAATTTGCTAAATTTGCAGAACAAAGAAAATGAACAATCCAGATGACTAATGAGGAATATTCATGACTTCAGTAGGACCATGCAAACCCTCTTTAGTCTGGAGGGATTTCTTTTACAAGAATTAAAAGAACTACATCAATGTTCTTTGGATCATTCAAAATTGTGCATCATCTATAATAAAGAATGTAGAGAACAAAGCCTCAGGAAATACCTAATCAAATCATACAGGCAATATTTGAGCATGTATGAAGTATCAACATAAGAAATGCATTTGTTTGATCTGGAAAGGTAACAAGATCTTTGGGCTTTTTAATTACACAAATATTTATAAACACAGAAGGCAACTCACTGATTTTTCTGATTGCACATCATACTCATCATCACTGTCTTCAGTAACCGACTGAAGATGATATGAAACAACTGCATGGAATATCATACAATGAGAACAAATGCCCATCACGCTGACGAAAAATCTAATGCAACATCATAAGTTTCTGCTCACCATCAACTGATTCTGTCGGTTCTTTATTATCACTTTTATGTCCTTCCTCATACGGAATATTGGGTTTATCCAGAACATCATGTTGCTGCAATGGTTTGTCAATTAGATTTTCAGCTAACATGTTAGAGTACCTGAACAAATGCCAAGTAAAATTAATTAACTACCATTAACAATAAGTATCCGCACCCAGCTGTGTGCTGATGGTAAGAGCATAAAGACAAGTTTATCCAAATATCCACCTTTCAGTTTGTCCTAGAAGGAATTCCAGCTGTTTATCAAGAGCCTTTTTCTTCTTTTCATCAAGCTCCATCTGGTGCTTGTAAAGCACCTGAAATAATACATATATAGTCTCTCATAGACCAATGCATTATGAAATTTCATGAAAGATAAATATAACATAAGTATAGGTGAATGTACCAGCTTCTCTATCTTAATCCAAAACTTCTTCACATCCTTGGAAATATTGAGTGCAACTTTCCGCAGCCGTTGCTCCTCTTCCTGATCAAATTAAATGCAAAATCTTAAACAAACATAGCAACATGCTTAATGAAACTTAAAGACAGTTACTCTTCAAGATTTGAACAATCCATTTATCATGAAATAAACTACACTTAAAATCATTTTTATATGTTTTAACCAGAAATAAAAGCAGAACCTTTAATTTCCTTTCTTCCCTGGTGGCTTGATCCAACATGCCCTTGCTAGCTCTCAAAGCAACTTTCTTTGCCTGAGCCAATTTCCATTTTCTCTCAGACTCAAAGTCCTGCAATTAAGCAAATAAAATTAGTCAACGAACAACTTACAAAAAAATGCAAGTTCTTTTTCCTTGCAAACCAACAAGAATACAAGGTAGGCATATCTAAATATCTCCAAGAAAATATAAAACTGAAAATAAAAAAAAGTTACCTTTGACAACCAAATCATCTCATCCAAAACATGATCCCAATGAGTTTTAGGACGGCGAGGTTCTCTAGGAGCTTCAAGTGCCTATCATAATATAAATGAACAACTCACGTCAAAGCCATATATTGCATTACACCAGAAAAGAGCCTCTGTGAGAAGTGTTCTATATTACTATACAATCTAAAATTTCAATGTTCTCTTACTTTCACTTTTGCATTATATAGTTTGGTAAATCAAACAATGTGGTGCAATTAACAAAAGAATTTTAAAAATAAAGGGAAGAAATGAAAAAAAAAAAAGTAAGCAAAGAGGTTGAGAGGTTGTTTAGGTTTACCTTTTTTCTCTTCCTTTGAATGCCTTCCTTGGACTGGAATTCCATCCTGTTTCCTTTACTTTCAAAATCAAATTTCAAAGCATTATAAACACAAATTGAATCCGCTCTTGTGCAAACATACATTAAAATAATAAAATAAAAACCTCAGAATAATTGTTATTTGTCAGCAAATTTTCGAATTATAAAAATCAGAAAAATAAAAGAAAAATAAATAAATACCTTAAATATGGTGCGGATCTGATTTGATTTAGCGATTATTGAGAGGGTGAAAATTGGCATGGCAGCTCATGGATGGGATGTTAAGAGAAGAAGAATGAGAAGCTTTAGCTAATAAGCTAGGGTTCAACAAACAGAAGAGAAGGGAAGAGAAGAGAAAAGAACCAGAGGAAAGTAAGCTTTCTTTTGATTTGTTTGCACTGAGCTTGTTCATGCAATGGGCTTTTTATTTTTCATGGGCCTTGCGTTCTTTTTCACATTAAACCCTCCATCGCTTATTGGGCCTTTAACGAGCTTACCAGACTGCAGTAAAGGCTTGAGAACTTCACATACGTACGTTACACGTCTCGTCATTGATCATGACTGAATTCATTTAACATATTATCATTATTTATTGATAACATACTCAATAATAATAAGATAACAGTATTACAGTTATTATTTCATTATGTGATCGTAAAATTAGAGAAAATGAAAGCTCTGTGCATTTAAAATTCTGTTCAGAAAAGCTAAGATGGTGTTCCAGAGTTGTGCAGTCAGTCTTTAGGGCCATTGTGCGTTTTAAATCTGATATCATTAATAAACTTGGCAGGAAGACATGATTTGATGAAGGCAGCTAGCTTTATACTGGGGGGTTCATTTAGTTGGAAAAGAGGAGGCAAATTCCGTGGCATTTCTCGACAATCAAGAAGAAAAAGAAGAGCCGGCAAAAGCATTTGGAGGTGAAGAAGATGACCTTTCTTTTAAACAGAAGAAGAAAAGCTAGGAAATTGCTAACACTATTAATTTGTTTAAAAATGAAATTCAGCAGGAAGTATGATAACATTGAGAGAAAAATAATAACATAAAGCGGTCTGAATATGAAGCGCTTGAAGAGGCAGTCCATTGAATATAATATATATATATATATACATATAACATAATATACATGAAAAGATGAATAGAGATGGCATTGCCATGCATGGATGAGAGCATCGACATGCATAGCATATAAAGGAGTTGATGATGCGAATACTCTAATGGTTAGAGAGTGGTGGTAGTAGTAGAAGAAGTAGTTGTTGGTGGTGGTCTGTTTGCGTTTGGTGCTTTTGTAAATTCTAAAGCTAAAATCTTTTTAATTTTTTTCAATTTTTTCTCTCTTAAATTTCCATTTTTAGAACAACTCTCTCCTTCTCCTTCACGCCGCCTCTCTTTCTAACCTTATTACCAACAAACTAAATCCACAGCACTCCTTCACTCTCTTTGCGTTTTCTTTCATTTTTCACTTGCAATTCAATATAACCCGATCATCCCCTCCTTTTCTTTCTTTCTTTTTCTGTTTTCAAAGATTATGCCTTTGTTCACTTTATCTATGGCTTCTCCTTCCTCATTCTCTCTTTAATTCTGTCACTCGGTATGTATTCTTTATGAATATAGCTTTTTTGCTCTTGTATTTTCTTCTACATTGTCCTTCAATCCTTTTTTCTCAATTGGGTATCCCTTGTTTTCTATGTTTGATTCATATGTGCTGTCAAGATTCAATCTTTTTCCTTTTTTCCTATTTTGGTTTTTGATGATCGAGTTTTTATTGTTATCATTTTCTGGGGTTTTGATTTTTCAGGTAACTGAATTTTGGGTCTTTTTTTAGTGCAATGGTCTAGGAAATGTGATTGACATGAGTTTTATATTTGGACGTAGAAATCGAGGCAGAGGACATTGAAATCGCCTGATCATCCGAATAGTGGTGATCATGCCTTTAGAGTGATCTGTAAACTCTTATGTTCTTTTGCACTGGGTGCTTCTGATTGATATCTTTTTTGTTTATAATCTGTTAGTATGAACTGATTTGTAGATGAATTGTTATTCTTCTTTCATCTGACAGTCATGTTTGGATTATGAATCTGTTGGTGTCAGCTTCACTAACTGATGAATCAGTGTATTATTATATTGTCTAATTTCCAACCTAATGTAGTGAAATTTGGGCATTAGCTGCAAATGTCGATGTGTCAATGGATCATCTACTTTGACAATGTAGGTTTATTTTGCTATTGGAATACAATAGCTGTTGCCTGCAGATACAAGATGACCATTTTTTTTTACTGTATATGTTGGTAAATGTTGAGGGATTGTTTCTGATGGTTTTGTATTTCTCTGAATTGAAGGGATTGTGTTTGGATGTTCGTTTCCTTGTAGACATTGCTTTGGCCAACAGAAAAGGAATTTTTTGGTTTTCTACAATAGAGAAAATGGAAGTTGCCAGGACTGATCTAGACTTTGATGAAATTGAGAAGCTTCTTGGAGAGATACCAAATGCTACATCTGGAAATCCACATTCTGAGGAAGTTCCAACTAAAAGTGTGTCTCTGAATGGTGGCTTGGTACCTGTTTGCGTGAACTCCTATAAAGGGCCTCTGGCCGAAAAAATCCAATGCAATGGGAGTCCAGATGAAAGGAAGCTGTTAGTGAACAAAACTCAAGAATCTCCCATCTGTAGCGTCCTGTCTGAGGAATCAATTCTGCCTGACGACCAATCCTTGACATCTGTATTTGCAGATTTAAGCTTCAATACTGGGAGTGGTTTAGCGAATCTAAAATCCTCACATAAATCTCCCAACACGGGTTCCTCAACTGCCGGGTCTCCTTTTCAGTCATCAAATACTTTGCCTTGTGGATTTGACAAGTTTAGTGTTACAAAACTTGGGCATGCAAATCCAAATATGCTAGAACTTGCTGCCCGCGAACCGAAGCAGATGCCAGCTGGTTATCATCAGCCTCACCCAATAGAAAACTTTTCTACTGCCTTGCCACTGGGTCATGGTGTGCAAGGTCTTCAGTTGCTATCCAATGTGGCTGTGCCTGGTGTGGAATTCCCTTTAATGTCTGATCAACGACAATATTTTGTTGATATGCAATCAATGCTTCCTTGCATACATTCACAACAATTAAGCCAGCCTCACATCAACTGGAGGAACATTGAAGAGGAAAAATTTTATAGGATGCATCAGCAATATTTGTATATGCAGCAATTGCGTAATCAACGATCAGAAGCTCAGCATCCTGCTCAAGGAAATGGAAATGTTGGAGCGAAGCTGATGACACGGAACATGAGACAGCCATATTTTGAGGTTCCAATCTCTCATCAACTTCAGCAATCTAATCAAGAACAAATTTGGAACAGTTTTGCAGTGACAAGGGGTCTGACGCAGTCACACAACGGTATAAATCTTTTGGATAAAGTTGGAAAGCAGAGTTTTCCTGAAAAGATTTTAACAAGATCACAAGGATTGAACACACTTAAAACTTTGAAGTTCGGTTCAGCCGGAGGAAATCAACCTCTTAAAAATGTCAACCAAAATGCAAAAGTTCAACCCAATGGTCACTTCCATTATGCCCTATCCACTCCGAGTGCTGAATGCTTTCAATTAGATCATTTGAGCTCATGGAACTTGTCCTCAGAGATCACTGATCATAAAGGTGCTAATCTTAGGCCCCAACCTCAAAAATATAATTCTGTGGATGATGTCTCTGGTAGAGTATATCTCATGGCAAAGGACCAACATGGTTGCCGTTTCTTGCAAAGAAAATTTTCTGAAGGCACTCCGCAAGATATTGAAAAGATTTTTCTTGAGGTCATTGATCATATTGTTGAGCTGATGACAGACCCTTTTGGGAATTACCTAGTGCAGAAGTTACTCGAAGTGTGCAATGAGGATCAGCAAATGCAAATACTTGTTGCCATCACTAGGAAAGCTGGGGAACTTGTTAGGATCTCATGTGACATGCACGGGTTCGAACTATTCTCTTGTCAGTTTGTGATCAAGACTTACACTCCTAATGTCCTTATCTTAATTATCTTGTGAAATCACATGTAAATGCAGGACCCGGGCTGTTCAGAAGGTAATTGAAACCCTGAAGACTCCACAACAATTTTCCATGGTTGTCTCCTCTTTGAAGCCTGGAATAGTGGCTTTGATGAAAAATATGAATGGCAACCATGTTGCACAGCGCTGCTTGCAGTATTTAAAACCTGAATACAGTGCGGTAAGGAACATGTATAGACAAATCTCAATTGCTTGAACTCTGATAAATTCATTCTGTCATTTTCTCTTAATACCCTTGAAACTATTGAAAAAATGCTCATGTTTAGGTCCTCTTTGGAAGCTTGTTATGCGGGTTTGCATGAGATCTGTGTGAGAGGGAAAAAAATTGTATATATTTGTTTTGATTTGGTGGGGTGAATGGGGGGGGGGGGG
The DNA here is from genome assembly GCA_948192965.1 of Dalechampia spathulata. Lineage (NCBI taxonomy): Eukaryota > Viridiplantae > Streptophyta > Magnoliopsida > Malpighiales > Euphorbiaceae > Dalechampia > Dalechampia spathulata. The sequence goes on along the minus strand of CANYBF012781767.1, from coordinate 51 downwards.
GGGGGGGGGGGGGGGTTGGTGAGGGGATGTTTTAGGGAAAAATTTAGGAAT
>CANYBF012781529.1:0-10370 GCA_948192965.1 Dalechampia spathulata | reverse complement strand
ATGAATTTACCTTTCATGTGTTTTACATTCAAATACTCCATTCACCAAATTCCATTTGTCGCTTAACAAACAAGAAAGCTTAAATAGAGACGGATAAACTCTAATCCTCGTGGGATCGATACCATACTATCAACAACAACCCGTATGCTTGCAGTTGAGTAGTGGTAAAACTACTGTCGCGTTTCACACCGATCACTATGTTATACATCATTACTCTATGTATGTCTCTATATAAGCATAATTATAATGCATTCATCATTTCATTCACTGTATTTTCATGATATATGAATGATAATGTATATCTGTGAGAATGCATTCATACTTTGCATTCTCCCTTTGATTTTCTTGTAACATTTTGTTTCTTTTTTGTATGATTGTGCACAATCCTGAACTGGGTCCATTTCTCTATGTGCCAGTACTATATCATTCTCTGGTTCTTATAGAAACATAACATTTCTCTATAGTTTCATGATAAGAACCCATACTGTATGATTCCATCATGGGAATTGATAATAACTGTATGATTCCATTAAGAGAATTGATAATAACTATATGACCTAATACACTTTCATTGAACTTTACTCTGTATATCACTTTCTTTTCCCTCTTATATCCTTTGTATGATATGTCATGAATATGCCTTTATGTATGGATGATTCATGACATGATGCATAATTGATGCTTTAGTAATCATATACAATGATGATCATATGATACCATTCATAATATAAACTCATTAAGTTGCTATCATAAGCCATCAAGTGAGATGTGAGGTCATGAAGTGAATAGCACAAACCTGCTACTACTTTACCCTTATCAATAGCTGAAGGAGAAGTATGAGTCTCGTAGCTTCCTTTAATCCTTCATTTTTCTTCAAAACTTCATATATATTACTAAGCCTATACGTTTGGAACAAGATTGAGCTAAGATAATCTCTTTTCCTCTCCATTTTGGAAGAAGCCGTAGCATCTTCTTCAAGCAACCGAACATTTCAACTCAATCTTCATCTTTTCATCTTATTTTTCTTAGTTTCTATCACATCCTAAATCGAGCACACACTTTACATTCATAAATTGGTTGAAATGTATTATTTTCTATGTTATTGGTATGTTAATGATATGAAATAATGCTTATGATGATAAGTATATGATGAGATTAAAGTTTATAGCTCTAAAGTTGAAATTGAAAATTTTGATGAAACCCACTGAAACGACCCCTGAACGGTGACTAATTGAGGTTTTTGATGTTAAAAACATTAGTATGATTAATTAAGTAAGCTCAAGATTATTGTTTTAACATGAATTTGATATATACAAATTTTGGAAAATTTGTATTAAAAATTATTTTTGATGTCATAATTGAGTGATGATGATGTAAGCATATGAATGTAATTATGATTTTTATTAGAAAATGAATAATTATGAATTAATGATGAGTTAGTAAGAGTATATAATAAAATGTAAATATTATAAAAGTATAATTAGTATTTTTAATTATGATGTCATAATGATATCATAAGTGGTATAAGTGATATCATAATTAAGTTAATAAGTTAATTAATGTTATGTAAGTAAATAAATAGATAAATATAATTGAAAATAGAATAAGTTAAAATTAGATTTGAATTGATATATTAAATTAGTAGTAGGATTGGTATTTGAAAAAGTGTATAGGTATTTGAAAAAGTAGCTTTGGATTTTAGTATTAGTGGATAGAGAGAGAAGATAAGTATTATATTTTATTTGATTAAGGGAATTGATGGATGGTATTTTAAATTAAATATGGTGTATTAGAGCATGTATTAAGTAATAAATACATGAATTTAAGCCATTGATTGGTACTTTTACATAAATACATGTATACATATGTATTTAAGGGCTAAAATGTAGTTTTAGAGGTGTATAGGGACTAATATGAGAATTTTTCCAAATAAAACTCATTTCATACGAATTTTATTCTTATTTGGACCTAATTTCATTCATTTATGTATCCTTTATCCCTTTGGTAGAAGCATACCACTCATTCCTCTCTTATCTTCATCTTATCATCATCTTATCTTTATAGTTCTTACATTTTCTATGCTTCCACCTTGAAACTGAAACAAAACTCCATCTTACCTCCAGTTTTCTTTCAAAATATTATGTCTAAAAACTAGTTCTATGAGTGAAACTTAAGTTCAAGCAAAGATACTCTCCTTTTCTCTTCATTTTTCAAGTGACCGAATGTTTTATTCTAACAAGCAACAAAACTGAAGCTAATCCTTGAAGAAGTTGAAGTTTTATTAGTTTTTCTTCCTCTTTTGGTTTGGATTTTTCAATTTTATAGCAAGATCTTTGCGTAAATATCAAGGTAAGGCCAAAATACTTCTTGTTTTCCCTCTTTTTTTGATGATCGAAACCTTTTCTCAATGAATCTTCAAGTTAAGGCTGAAACCATAAAGATTCATGAGTTTTGGTTAGAAACCAAAACCTACCTTGTCTAAATTCATTTTATGTTTGATCTTCATCATTATGGTACATGCATGTTGGTTTAAGTTGTAGATCAGCTTAAAGGAAGTCAAAGAAGTGAAGAACCATCTAAATCCATAGCAAAACTTAAAGGAGATCAAGTTTAAGTTAAGATTTTTATGGTTTGGCTTAAGGTAAGCCTTGGTAAGTATGATTTAATGGTAAATCCATTAGATCCATCCATTTTATGTAAAGTTCAAGTCATGGCTAAATGGTTTGAAGAATTTTTATTGGTTTTAGTTAATGATTTGATGGTTAGATGAGTTAGGATTGTAAAGGACATGAAATAAAGTGATTAGTGGTTGTGTGTATGAGTGTGTGATGAGTTTTTCACTTTGCCCAAAACATTCAAGCAACATTTTAATGGTTGTTAAGTTTAAAATATGATGTTAAAGATGATTTACAAAAAACAGAAGGTTAATAGTAAAGAAAGTGATGAAATTAAAGCTTAAGATAAGTTAATTTGATGATTTAAGGCTAAATATCATTTTAAGTGCATATGACGTAAGAGCTATGAATTAAATGATTAAGTTTAAGTATGATTTAAAGAATTACCTTCTAATTAAGGTTAACATGAATTTCTTAATGATGAGGTAATAAATAACATATGGTATATGAACTAAATTGGACATAAGATAAGTATATTTAGTAATTTAAGGCTTAATCTTCATTCAAAGTATTTAAGAGATAAAAGTTAAGGAAAAATGGACTCTGTTAAGTTTGAATTAATGATATAATAAAAGAATTAAAGTTAAATGGAAGTATTATTATTATTAAGAAGGTAAGCTTAAAGTATGAATTATTAAAATGAACTTAAGATAAGAATTTTTAATGTTTAATGGAATTATATAAAAGTATTCGGCCATATAAAGTTTGAGGATATAAGTTAGTAAATTTTTAAGTAGATTGTGTGATTATGAGAAATTAAATGAACTGGTTAATTAATATTATGACTTAAGTCATTAAAGAATGTCATATTAAGTGTAATAGGACCTTAATTGAACTATGTGACTATGATTTATAAATGGACATAAATGATTAATTATTTAAGCATATTAAGAGATATTAAGAAGATTTATAAGTTAATAAACAAATGAATGACATGATATGGTTTTAAATAATATTTAAGTTAAAGATTAGAACAGAGATAATAGTGAACTATAGGTTATAGACACATGATTTTTAGAATGTTTATACTTGTATGATTTCACTGGATATTTAATTAATAAGTTTAATGATAGATGATATATGATCTAGAATTTGATTAAGTGAAGTATAAAAGTTGACTAAATGATATAAGATTATACTTAAGTGATTCTAAATAAACAGATTAAGGCAAATAGCATATGATATGATGATATTAATGGAAGTGTTAAATAAATAAGTAATAAACAGTCATATTAAGTGTTATTAGACATGTAATTAAGTTAAATGATAGAAAAATAATTAAGTAAAGATATTGTTTAGATTATTAACTAGTTTTAAGATAGTGTTGGTAAAGGATTGGATTAAGCAGAAACATTATAATTCTCTAATAGTTTAGATTTAGATTAATAATAACAGTGTTTAGTACAGCAGTGAATTAAGTTAAATATCAGGATATAATACTAAGAAATTAACTAATTTAAGTATAGAATAAATAACTGATAATCTCCACTGTTTTCATATTTTGCTTTTGACAGTAACTATTTTTATTGAAATATAGAGATGATTAGTAATTGGAATTTGGTTAAGTTATAATATTAAATCAGTAGTACTAAGATGATAACAGAATTTGAATTCAAATAAAAAATGATAATCAAATGATTTATAAATGAGTTCTGATTTTTTTTAAACAAAAAATTTTTAAGATAAAGTATTACTGATTCTAATAACTATTAAGTAATAGGTATTATAATATCATTATTAAACAGAAATTAATTATATGATCAAATTAAGAATACAATCACATAGAATATTATTGATTGGATTGAATAAAAGAAATGTTATATGATAAAGATTTATTAAGGAATTGAAAAATGAAATGTTTATATGGTTTAATATATGAATTAATGATTATAAAGATACTTTAGAGAATGATAATTAAAGGATTACTTTCAGTGGTATTATAATTATAGTAAGTAGATATTAAATATGTTACAATTGAATAAAGGATATTCAATTTAAATAAATAGAATAGTAACATAATTTCTAAAATAATAGGATAAGAAAATGAAACAGATATGTGTGTGTTTAATTAACACAATAGTATAAGAATAATAAATGATGAAATGAAATGCATTAGTAATGGATGACTATTGATTGTGAAATAGGTAAATCAGTGGATAAGCCTCACGAATCATCTAAGGATATTAATAAAGGAAAGGACATACTAGGTTTGTGCTAGTTTGTTTGGAAGTCCTTGATCATTCGTTGATCAAAGAGGTAATGATTTGGTAATGCAATAGCATTATACAATTAAATTAAGATATGTTATTATATTTGCTAATCATGGTATAACCATAATGCATTAATCACGGAACATGGCATAACATTTCATGGTGAAATAAGGAGAAGGGAAAAGATTTGATATGAGAAAAATGTTATATATAAATTATACTGGGTAAATGTTATAAATTCCTACGGGTATTAAATAAAAGGGATTTTGTTATGCAAAGAATGAAATTCAAGAGTTAAGTATTAAATGAGATTTGATTGTGGTACCACCGATAAAATATAAAAGAAAGACCCAGTAAATGCGCATATTGATGAAATGATCATATATGAGGGAGAATGCATAACATATTGCATACTCATAAATATGCACGATTCATATACATGATGATGATGACATTGAAAATGATTAAATGAAATTGATGAGATGGTAAATGTGAATAAGCATTATGAATAGTGATTAAGAAGGTGATTATTGATAATGCTATATCATTGATGATAGCATGATAATATGGTTGATATATTAAACAATATATTGAAATTCATTTATGATATTTGTTATGTTTGTTACACTATCACCATTGAGTTTTATACTCGATGTTTATCAATTGATAAACGTAAGAACAAGTATAGCTACAGAGCAAGAACATTAGTGATAGCAGCTGGACATATCAATAAGATATTGGTAAATGGTTTGGGTTTCCTATAGACTTTTATTTTTTTATAAATGATCGAAACTTCTTTTCTTTGTTCTTCAAGTGTAAGTTGATATCCATTAAGATCTATGAGTTTTTCTTGCATAGATTAACTTAAAGGAAGTCAAAGAGGTGAAGGTTTATTCAAATCCGTAGCAAAATCAAAGAAATATCAAGTTTAAGTTGGGATTTTTCGTTATTGATTAAAGGTGAGCCTTGGTAAGTATGAATAAGTTGTAGATCTATTAGATTTATGAATTTTGTGTATGTTTAGTGTTTTGGCCAAATTGTTTATGTTAGTTTTGGTAGATTTGGTTGTTGATTTGATGGTTAGAATAATTAATGATGTAAAAATCATGAAATAAAGTGATTAATGGTTGTATGAGTGTGTGTGTCTTATGGTTTCCTCTTTGGCCGAATTGTTTTAAGAAGAATACTAAAAGATTTGGTAATATTTAACATAATAAGGAAGGAATTTGTTAAAACAGAAGATTAATACTCAAGAAAGTTTAAAAACTTAAGTTTTAATATGAGTTAAGTTGAAGTAATATGATTATATTTGAGTATGAAGTTAAATGATTTTAATTTAAGGAAAAAATGAATTCTGTTAAGTTTGATTTCATGATATAACATAAGAATTAAGGTAAAATGGAAGTATCATTATGATTAAGAAGGTTAATAATTAAGAAAATGTTAAAAGCTAAGTGACAAGATAAGTATAATTGATGATTTAAGGCTAAATCTTTATTTAAAGTATATATGGTTTAAAACTATGGAAGATGATTAAGTTGAAGTATGGATTAAGCATTTAACTTTGAAATGAAGTTAAAATAAAAGTTTTATAATAATATGTATAAATAGCATATGGCATAGTTGAATGAATTGGACATAAGACATGATTTTAAGATATTAAATGGTTTTAAATAGTGGCATATGGCCAAGTTATGGTTAAGAATTTATATGATCATATGATTAAGTAAATTAAGTGAATATATGAAGTTAAGTGGAGTGGTTAATTAATAGTATAATATAAATTACTTAAGAATGCAATACCAAGTGTTAAAAGGATCTTAATTGGAGTATATAGCTATGTTTTATATGTGGACTTAAATGATAAATTCTTTAAGCATACAAGGTGTTATTGATACGATTAATAAGTTAATAAATAAATGGTATAATATGATTTTAAATGAGATTTGTTTTGATGGATTAAATTAAGATAACAGTGAGGCATATGTGATTAAACATATGGTTTTAAGATGATTAAATTTATATGATTGTATTAAATAACTAAATTTATAAGTTAAAGGATAGATGGCATATAATTGAAATTTGTTTAGTGAAGTATAAGTTAAGCAAATGATATATGATTATACTTTAGTGATGAATAATAAATATGTTAAGGTATATAGCATATAATACGAAGATGTTAATGGAAGTGTTAAGTAAATAAGTAATAAGCATTCATAATAAATACTACTGGATGTGTGATTACGTATAAATGACAGGAATATATTTAAGTAAGGTTACTGTTTAAATTGTTAACTGTTTATATGACAGTGTTAGTAATGGGTGGTTATAAGCAAAAATATGATAATTCTTAAATGGTTATGTTGGATTAGTAATGATAGAGTTTAATACATCACTGAATTAAGATAGATAACAAGATTTAATTTAAGAAAAAGGATTACTAAGAAGTTATGTAAGTTTAAATATTGATTAAATCATTGATGATATCAATTGCTCTAATACTCTGTTTTTGATAGTAACTATTTTTAGTAGTATATAGATATGATTAGTATTTGGAATCTGATTAAGTTGTAATATTAAATGATTAGTATTCAAATGATAACAGTTCAGTAAATAGATAGTAAAATATTAATTGATTGACAGAATACCAAAATATTAATAAATAAGGAATAAGATAAGAATCAGTTTTAGTATTATGTTCTGGTTTTGAATAAGTGGTAAATGATATGAAATTATCTGTATGGTAATTGATATTAAGGTATCAACTGTTTATTAAAGGATGAAGTTTAAACTAAATAGTAAGAGAACTATTAAGATATAATTATTTATGATAATTGACTATATAAGAAATGAATTATTAATGAATAGAGTTTCATAATTATGATATATTGATGAATAGTAATACAACAGTAAAAGATGACATATTTTATTAAGAAATGTTATGAAGTAGCAAATAAGTTAGGTATCAATTAAAATAATTTATTTGAGTAGAAGATATCTATATAAATGATAATATGGTTTTACTATCTGGTGATTATATATAATAAATGGATTGGATTGTTTTAAATGATTAATGAGTTTTGAACAGTGGTATTATGAATATTACAATTTGATTTGAAATTATATGATAATTAATTTACATAAATAGAACAGTAAATACTATTATAAATAGTAGCATGATTTCTTAAATAATGTTATAATAAGATAAGAGTGTTATACCCTATGTTTTGATGTGTGTGCTATGTGTGAATCAATTTAAGTTATTTGCCTTTTTTGTGTAAGTTTTTGTGTTGGTACGGGCATACCAAATGGCTTAGTTGAGTGGTACGGTCATACAGCTGACCATACCTAGTTAGAACTATTTGATAGAGCATGGTACGAGCGTACCATTAGTTGGTACGGGCGTACCATTGGGTGGTACAGCTGTACATGAGCTCGCAAGAATTTTGCTTGTCAAGAAAATTGGTTTGGTACCGGCATACCAAATGATGATACGATCGTACCACATTTCCTTCTCTTTTTCTCATTGAAGAATTTTAAATCCGTACAGACGTACGAGATAGGTACGACCATATGTAACTTATTAGAAAGATTTTAAACCCTTTCTAACGGCTATTTTCACATAGAACTTTCATACATTTTTATCTCTAATGGCTAGTTTTGCAGAGCAATCATTCTATTAATCTTCTATTGTCAAGAACAAGTAAGTCTACTGGTATTTTATGTATTTTGCCATTGAAAGATCTCTTCTATTGTATTCCCATTTATGAAAGCTAAGGTTTGCTTTAGTGGGTTTGTGTGTGATTAATACTTGGGCATTAATTTGTAATCGAGAGTTTGTGAGATTGATTTCTTGTAAAAGGTTTGAGTGTGAGCCTAAAAAACACTAGGGTTTAGGATTCATTTATATAATCCTCTTTGTAATTGATTGTGATTTAGTAGAACCCTAAGTCGAGACTTAGGAGAAGTGGACGTAGGTAAGAGTTAGTGCCAAACCACTATAAATCGACACGTTTTACCATTTCCATAAAGGATTTCATTTGGTATCAGAGATTTTGTGCTCATTATTAGAAGAAGTAAAATTCTTGAGTTAAAGATCCTATGGCAACAAGTGAGAGTTAATCATTTATAAGACCCCTCTATTTCGATGGAACAGATTATCCCTACTGGAAGCATCGGATGGAAGTCTTCTTGGATAGCGAAAAAATTGAATTATTCGACTTGATGGTAAAGAAGTACATTCCTCCAACAATTACAATTGATGGTGTTGTCTCTCTCAAGGATAGGGAAGAATGGACTAGAGAAGAATTAAGAGTGAACTTCCGGAATAAAAAGGCGATGAACATTCTATATTATGCTCTAAGTTGTGAGGAATATGGTCGAGTATCACACTGTGTCATAGTAAAGCAAGTATGGACTACCTTGGAGACTCATCATGAAGGAACCAATCAAGTTCGGAATAAGAAGATTCAATTGTTGATATATCAATACGAGCTATTTACAATGAAGGTAAATGAGTCAATTTCTGAAATGTACAATCGACTCATAGTGATCATAAATGGCCTAATGAAGCTTGGCAAGATGTATCAAAAGGAGGACATCAACAATAAAATCTTGCGGGTGCTGCCTAAGAAGGATTAAGAGGCTAGAGTGACATCCATTGAAGAAAAAAATGACTTGTACATTCTATCAACCGATGTACTTCTTAGAAAGCTTCTCACATATGAGATTACCCTTAAGAAGGGGTAGAGGAAGACAAGCTAAGAAGGATTGCACTTAAAGCCTCAAATGAAGAAGATATATCTTCCATAAGTGAAGGGGACATCGATGATAAAGTGGCCCTCCTCTCTAAACATGTCAAAAAATTTCTCATAAAGAAGAAGAAGCTTGAAAAGGATGGCAAGAAGCCATTTGAGCAAAGAAGGGAATTCAACCGAAGAGATAATCCACAAAGGAATCAAACCATTTGTTATGAATGCAACAAGTCGGGTCACATGAGGAATGAATACCCTTGCCTCAATAAACCATCCAAGCCTTTCAAAAAGAAGGCATTGACGGCTATGTGGGATGATAATAGTGAATCAAATGAGGAGATGTCCGGTGATGAAGCAGCAACCAACCTTTGCTTCATGGCATTCTTGGATAATGAAGGAAACGATGAGGTAACCATATCATCTCAATCTTATTATAGTAATGATGAGCTTGATGATGATGATGATTATGGTGTATTAGAAGCATTATTAGAAAAGTATGAAAAATTAGCTAGGAAGCATCAAGTACTTAAAATTAAACATGCATCTATTACAAAAGAGAAAGATGTTTTACCAAAATGGATTTGATTCTTGTAAAACAAAACTTGAAAGTCTTGAAAAGGAAAACAAATCTTTAAAAGATGAATAAGGTTGTCTTGTGTATAGGATAAGTGATAATAAGCTAGTCTTTCAAGGAGAAAGAATAGAAAATATTTACATGATTGATTTAGATT
>CANYBF012780684.1:0-16921 GCA_948192965.1 Dalechampia spathulata | reverse complement strand
CCTGTAGTCTATACACATTCGCATAGACCCATCCTTCTTCTTCACAAACAACACGGGCGCACCCCAAGGTGAAACACTCAGGTGAATGAAACCCTTATCCAATAATTCTTGCAGTTGCACCTTCAACTCCTTCAATTCCATCGGTGCCATTTGATAAGGGGTTATCGAGATCGGTTCGGTACCAGGTAACACCTCGATCTCAAACTCTACCTCCCTCTCAGACGGTAACTCTGGTAACTCCTCTGGAAACACATCAGGGAAGTCACGTACTATTGGAATCTCTATCAACTGACTCTCTTCTATCTCTCATCCAGTACATTAGGTAACACCGCCTTACAGCCCTGTAATAGCAACTTCCGAGCAGTCACAGCTGTCACTAACCTTGCTATCACTGACGACACATTACCCTTAATTAGAATCATCCCCTGATCCAGATGCTGAAGGCTCATAGTCTTTCGTTGACAGTCCATCATCGCTTCGTACTTAGCTAACCAATCCATTCCCAGTATAATGTCATACTCTCGGAATGGCATCTCTACAAGGTCAGATAAGAAACATATACCCTGTATCATCAAATGACAGTGCCTAAACACTCGATTCACCGCTACATCTCGACCTAGGGGGCTAGAAACCACTATCCCATAACCTAACCCCTCATTCAACATACCAATCAACTGAGCAAACCGGAAATCAATATAGGAATGCAATGAACCTGGATCAAATAACACTAAAGCATCATGATCTGAGATAAGAACATTACCAAGCACCGCATCCGCTGCATGCTGCTCCTCTCGGTGCACTAAATTATAGACCCTAGCAGGAGCCCCAACAACCTGATTGATGGACCCTTGACTCACGCCAAGACCTCCTCCTCTCGGGCAAAATGACCTGCACCTCCACATCTAAAACATGCAGTACTGCCTGCCCGGCAAGGTCCATAATGAGTCCGACTACATATATGACACGAATACGGTCCAGCACCTGTACTGCCACCATAAGAAATGGGTCTCCCACTCGGCTCTCACCGCAGTGGCACCGATCGCACATCCGCCGACCTAGGGGAAAAGAACTCCTGAACTTGCCCCTCTTTGAAGAACTCAAAGAAGAACTCAGCCCCCTGTACGATCTCCTCATCGACTCCTATCGAGCACCATCCTCAAGTATCATCCGCTCGAGATCTAGTGCACTGGCCATCAGAGCTGAAAAGTCATCATACTGAAAAGTCTGCATGAATTCCCTAAGCCGCGGATTCAAGCCCTGCTCGAATCGCTTACATCTCTCTCGTCCAGATGGTATAATATGGGTTGCATAATATGCCAGCCAAGTGAACTCCTTCTCGTAGTCAGCCACTGACATATCCCCCTGCTTCAGCCTAAGGAACTCCTGTAGCTTCTGATTAGTATAGGCTAAAGGTACATACTTCCATCTGAACTCTCTTTGAAGGTCCACCCACGTCAACACTGGAGGATCAGCCATACTCTAAGGAACGGTCTTCCACCACTCATACACATCCTCCTATAACAAAGAGATGGCATACTCAAACTTAGCCATCTCTGGGCACTTCAACTGGTGCAACACCCTTTGTGTCCGCTCTAACCATACCTCTGCCACGTATGGATCAGTAGTACTGGTGAAATACGTGGCTTCATACGACCTTAACTTTGTGAAGTCTAACTTATACTCCTCCCTCTACTCCACTAGAGGAGGGGCAGGAACTGCAGGCAACGTCTGACTCTGTGCCTGAAGAAATCGCATAAACTGGGCAAACTGAGTTGCCATTGAGTCAGCAGTCGATGCTTCCGCCTGCCTACCCGCACGCTCTCCCGGTCCTGAGGAACTCTCTTGGGGATTAAAGTTATCCCCACCTTCCTCACTGACATTTACTCATCTATCAGACATCAAACTTAATCTGTAGCACATAAACAAGAGTCCTATGGTCAGCAGTGGTTAGGACAAGCAACACTCCTTCGCTGTAGCTTAACAATCAGAGGCAGTAATCCTAGGAATCCATAACAAAGACACGTCGAGCTAAACCATAGCTCTACACCCTACGAGCTATAAACCATAGCTCTGATACCACTTAAACATGTCATGCCCAGCCCATACCTAGAGTAACATGCTCCTGTAGCATACACAACGACGTCCCATATGGAAAACTGCTGTATATACTACAAGGGATACCTATACATGAATAAAAAAACATCGTATGGGGACAATATGTAGTATGGCGGTAAAATCAACAAACAGAACCAATAATAACCCTGGATAATAACATACATTTAATTGAATGAGCATGTCAATAACAAAAGCATATTTATTAATATACAAAGGTTCTGGTTACAATAACCGTACAAGTCACCACCAAACTACACATACACTACTGCCTCTTTTATCTATATACAAGCTACAATACAAGGCTAACAAAAGAAAGCATGCTTGGCTGTCTCAGACCACCTCGAGATAGGGATTTCCGCTGAATCCACCTCTTTGCTAACACTGGCAGTCATTGCTCTGGGCCTTCCACTTTAGGCTCGAAACCTACGTTCATTAATTGATAAACGCTGAGCCTAAAACTCAGTGGTGCTAGCTATCATACACATATATATGACAGAAATAAGCATGTTAGACAACAGGCAATACAATGCAATGCTATGTTTGTCCCCTTCTCTCTCTTTCTATTCTGTACTCTCTTTCCCTTTTTCCTTTATACTTATTGTGCACAATATATCCCCATGCTGGATCCCTATGTACCGGTACTCAACTCCCGAAGGAGGGCAACTGTAATCCTGGCCCGTGGGCCTCTTTGTTTTACCTATGTCTCGAGACTCAACTCCCATAGGAGGCAATGTAATGTACAATTCCATTATGGAATCCTGTAATATATGATCCGGCGTGCCTTTTCCTCATTTTCTCTTGCTCTGTCTAGGCATTCACGATCCTATATGTCATGAATATGCTAACATGCAAGAGTACCATATAGAATCTCAAGCAAGAATCATTGAACTTAACAAATAACAAGCTCATATCACCAAATAATAGGCAAATACGGGAATTCAATCCCCAAACATCAATCCTTAAGCCCCAATTGGCTTTAAAACAATAAGAGAAGTAAAGAGCAACTCAATACAAACTAGCACTAACCTATACCAAGTGACTTCTATTGTCTACTCAATCCTCTGAACTTCTACTCTCGCTTAACGAACTCCTATACGCTTAATAGGCTGAAGGAAGATGGATTCTAAGGGCTTGGGGACGTTTAAGAAGGGTTTGGGAGGAAGAAAAGGAAAGAAAGTCAAAGAAAAGTCTAAGATTATCCTCTTAAAATGGTGTTTTAAGTTGTGTACGACTGTACCAAATACTCGTATGCCCGTACCAACCTAAAAACCCTGATACACTGATTTCCTGCGAGTTGTCGTACGCCCGTACCAGATTTGGTGCGCCCATACGACCCTAAAGTTTCTGATGCATAAATTTTCCTACGAGCAATGGTACAGTCGTACAACCTCTTGGTATGCCCGTATCGACTCCAAGACTTCAGCTCCCCTGTTCCACTGAGCTTGGTACACCAGTACGGCTATTCGTACGCCCGTACCGTAAGCCTAAAATTAAGACATACCTAAATCAAAACCTCTAACTCACCCGGAACCTGCTAAAACACTCCAAAACCAACCTAAATACATCAAAATCACTGTCCCTCATCCAACCGAGAAGTCACGCTTCCCAATAAGGTGACAGTATCATGAAATACAATCACAATCAAAATCATACATCCATATAGACAAGCATACATACATATATACATGTCATCAACGTATAACAAAACTCATACGTATACAGACCTTAGCGTACAAACCACTAGGGCCTCACAAACGGGTGTAACAAGCTAAATGAATATGTAGATCTCTCATACACACCAACCTAACTTGAATGTTCAAGTATTTTATAACTCAACTCTCATTGTAATCATAAAGCATCAGATTTCATTTCTTAATAAAAATCTCTAGAATTAAACATTCACAGTAATTTAACAAGCACAATCAACTATCTTAACAAAGGATTTCAGGATCCAATTCCTACAAGAAATAACTTAGCCACTCATGACTTAAGAGAAAAACACAGGAAAAATGAAGAATAAAAATAAAGAACACTCTACAAAATTCAATGCCTTTGCCTGCTCCTTGCTTCCTCCTTTTAATCCTTGAGTGGAAGTGGTACTTAGCCCCAACTTGGATTTGTTAATTTCTCCACCCATAACTCTTTCCATGTTGTAGGTTCCATTACCTATTAGTCTTCTTTTAATGCATTTTATTTTTGCTCCTCATGGAACCCACTTTCTCCACTTAATCTGCTATAAAAATCATGCTTTAAGTTGCCCAATAATTGAGAAGCCATGATCATGGAGTTGAATGCCACAATTGTGGCTTTTTCTAGTAGCTTTCCTCTTGAATTCTACCTTGGGCCACGATCATGGCTTTGATCTTCATGCCCAAAAAGTCTTTATTTCTCATTATTTGCTCCTCTAACTCTATACACTCAACAAACACATCAAATTCCACCAAAATAAAATAAAACAGAACAAAATAAACACCAATTAACATCTTAAAACACCTAAATCATCATGCAAATTGACATTCATCAACCATTTTAACTAATTCTCATCTAGCTTATATATCACCGAATCAGTATTCAGCTATAGGTAATACATGTTACAAATTGTATACACATATAATTAACTTGATCCACAACTTAAACTCATGCATACAAATGATCCTCCATACAAAATAAGGGATTCAACTCACCCACCTTAATAAAAGTAGTTATATATAGTATGGTAGTTGACCTAGGTTCTTAAGAAGTAAATCCCTCTATACGTCTCCCTCTCACAAAACTTTCTTTTAGTTTTCTTTCTTTATTTCCCATCAATTTCAGGTGTAATTCTTGATGGTTAAGCAATCTTCTCTAAAATCATAATCTACTTATGATCTTCTTTATTTATTCTAGAAGAAATGGGTCCACCACCTCATTATGCCCATAATTGTGGTAATTATCCCACTAAATACAGGTTTTATTTATTTGAAAATATATATACATATATTAATACATTTAATTAATATTTATCATTGTAATTTCATTACATTGATTCGAATAACTTATATATAGTCCATTAATATCTTAACATAATTATCGTCTAACCTCCTAAATAAATTTTATAGTAATTTAAATATTCATACCTTATACTTTTGTTAAATTATTTATCCCATTTAATTAATTATTTACTTATTCTAAAACTATTAATATGGAGTATAATTAAATGCTACGTATAATTTAACCCTCACTTATATATTATTCATAAACAATTCTAACTCCTCCCCTATTTTAGTTATTCATTCACCATTTTTCTTTTATCATAAAATTTATCAAATAACGTCAGCTTTTATTACTCTACTAATAATCATTCCTATATCAATTATAATTATATTTTCTAGTGATACCAACAATATAAGTATCTATATATTTTATTAAAATAATTTAAATGTCAAATTATGAGTCTTATTCGATTAATTACTAACTACACTAATAATTTAATCGTTAGAAATAAAAAATATGACTAGACGTAACTATAATTGTAATTAAAATAGTGATAGTGAGTGTGTGGATGTGAGATAGATAATAAAAAAAATTAATATTTATATTTAATCTTGAATAGAACACTTAAATTAAAATTAGTTATAAATATAAATAAAAAAATTTAGAGGGAAGGATAAAATAGAAAATTTTTTTACCCGCTCCCCTCTTTTAGTATATTATGAGCTAAAATGTGTCATTTCGTGACACCAACATTTATAAAAATATAAATAAAAAATTATATATTTGAAGTGAAGGATAAAATTAAAAATTTATTATTTTAGTAAAATTTTAAGAGGATAAAATTAAAATTTAATTATTCTTGATTATAGTAATTTTTAACTTATTTTGATATATAATAATAATAATAATAATAATAATAATAATAATAATAATAATAAATTTATAAGTATTAATATTATATATAAAAAATATTAATTAAAAATAATTTAATTTAATTTAATATAAATATATAATAATAAATTATATTAAATATTTATATGAAAAATTTTATCACATTTTCTAATCAATTATTCAATTACTTTAAGCAATTTATTTATATTGTTATGAATATAAAGTATAATGAATAATAATAATAATAATAATAATAATAATAATAATAATAATTGCTAATATTAAATTATTAGTAATTTGTTATTTTATGTTAATTAAATTCAATTGTAAATATAAATAAATTAAATAAATTAAATAAATAATTCAAAAATAATATATCTATAAAAATTTTAGTATTATTAAAAATAAATAGAAAATTAACCAATCAAACGATTAAGAGTAACTCATTGAAAATTTAACTCATTGAAAATTATGATATTCAATACTATTAGTGGTAAAAAATATTAATAATTTTTTTTTTATTAGTGGCCCCCAAAAGGGATTGGGGTTTTAGATCCTTGGGAAATCCTTTTTCTCCTTTCATCCGGAGCTGCCCTCATCATGCTATACTCGCGGGGAAGGAAAAATGAGCAGTTTATGCTTTAGTAGCTACCGTTTCACTGGCTCTAGTATTCACTGGCTTTCAAGGAATGAAATATTATCAAGCACCCTTTACTCTTTGGGATAGTATTTATGGTTCTACCTTTTTCTTAGCAACCGGCTTTCATGGTTTTCATGTGATTATTCTTTTCTTGATCATATGTGGTATTCGCCAATATCTTTCTTTTATGCCTAAAAAATATATTTTAAAAATTATTATAATCTTATTAGTTTTAGATTATATTTGATAACAATATTTTTAATTATACTTTTTTTTTAATTTTTATTACTTAATGATATTTTAAATAAAGGTTGTAAAAGTATTTCATAGAAAGCTAATTCCTCTAAGTTTTAAAGTCCGTAGTTAATGTTTTGTATTTAAATCATAAAATATAAATATTTAAGTATTTAAATTATAAAATATTTTAACATAAATATAAATATATTTACTTTTAATTTTTTTGTAAACTGATTTATTTGACAAATCAAAGCATATGAGTGGCACAATAATAGGCGTTAAATTGCGTTGTGTTAATAAAATCCACATCCAAGGGAAATAAAGGTCACCTATTAAGTACATTTCACGTGGAAATATTTTTTACTGGCTAGAAACTCGCACACAACCAATCAACTGACATATATTTAATTTTTAAAATTTTAACTGATAAAAAAACATAAAAAGATTAAATCAAAAACTTATTGTTTGATTCGTATTATACAAAAGTATTAGACTAATTATTTTGATGTTTATTTTTAACAAATCAATTTAAGTTAATTTAAATGAAAAATGTTAAAAATGTATATGGTACAGACGTAAGTGTCAAGGAAGGGGCATACCACTATTGTGAATTGCATTGTACGGTCATACGGCTAGCCGTACCACTTGATATTTTAGTTTTTATGTTTGGTACGGGTGTACTGGTTTGGGTATGGGCATACCATATTATGAGTATTGGCTCGTACGATCACACAGGTTGGTCGTACCACATGCCAAATTTGACAGTAGGTTTCATGCGGGCATACCAAGTGGGTGGTATGGTCATACCACATTCACTGCCCAAATTAGTATTGCATTTTAGGGAGCAGTATGGGCGTACAAGATCCTATACGACCGTACATGCCTTTTGCAGAAAGATTTTAAAGCTTTCTAACGGATTTATTTTTATCATTATTACTTCCTAACAGATATATTCTCTTTGAAGTGTATTTATACAACTGAGACAACTTCATTTAAGCAAGTAATTTTTATAGTAACTCATTAGTCTCTTCAATCTCTCTTTGCTTTGCTTACATTCTCTCTTTGCTTGTTTGTTACAACCTTAATCTATTTCATCTGTAATTCTTGGTTGGTGAGAGCTAATACTTGGGCATTATTGTTATAATTGAGAGTTGAATATTGTAAGTTTGATTGTGATTGTAAATGTTTGAGTGTGAACTTTAAAAATACTAGGGATTGAATTCTTGTTAGAAGGATTCATTGTTGTATTGTAAAAATATTTAATGACCCTAGGTTGAGACTTAGAAGAAATGGACGTAGGCAAGTTTAAGGGTCAAACCATTATAAATCTTGCGTTGCCATCTATTCTGGGATTTCATTTGGTATCAGAGAATGGTGCTCATTTGTTGTTAAAATTAAAAGATCAATGGTAACTCAAGGTATAGAGAGTCAATCCTATACTAGACCACCCTTCTTTGATGGAATAGATTACCCATATTGGAAGTATATGATGGAAGCCTTCTTAGAAAGTGATGGAGTTGACTTGTTTGATTTGATACAATGTGGTTTTTCTCCTCCAACCATCATAAATGAAGGTGTTATAACTCTAAAGCCTAAGGCAACTTAGACTAGAGAAGAACTCAAGGCTAATGTCAGGAATAATAAGGCAATGAACATGTTGTATTATACTATTAGTCGTGAAGAATATGGTCGTATTTCACATTATGTTACGGCTAAGCAAATCTAGGATGTCTTAGAGACACACCATGAAAAAACCAATCAAGTTAGAACAAAGAAGGTGAAACTTTTAACTCATCAATATGAGTTATTCACTACGAAAACAAATGAGAGCATATCAAAAATGTACAACTATCTTATAATGATCATGAATGGGCTGATGAAGTTAGGGAAGATGTACCACAAAGAAGACATCAACAACAAGATATTAAGGGTACTTCCAAAGACGGATTGAGAAGCTAGAGTAACCTTAATTGAAGAAGCCAATGACTTATTGATTTTGTCAACCTATATACTTCTCGAAAGCTCTTTAGACATGAGATTACGCTTAAACAAGGAGTTAAGGAAGAAAAAAGAAGAGGAATTGCACTTAAAGCTTCAAAGGAAGATGATATTTCTTCCACAAGTGAAGGTGAAATTGATGATGAATTCGCCCTCGTTTCCAAAAGAGTGAAGAGTCTTCTTATGAAAAATAAAAGATATGAGAAAGACTTTAGAAAGCTAATTGAAGCAAGGAAGGACCAAAACAAAAGAGACACATTCAAAAGAGGCCCAGTAGTTTGTTATGAATGCAACAAGCCGATGCATATGAGGAACAAATATCCTTGACTCAACAAGCCATTTAAACCCTTTAAAAAGAAGGGATTGAAAGCAACTTAGGATGATGATAGCGAGACTCATGATAGCACATTTGGAGATGAAGGCATAACAAATCTTTGCTTCATGGCATTCATGGATGACAACGACAAAGATGAGGTAACCACTTCTTTACAATCTTATTATAATGATGATGTGGATGATGATGAGAATGATGCATTATAAGCTCTTTAGAAAAGTATGAATAACTAGCTAAAAGAAACAAAAATCTTAAAAGTAAATTTGCATGTGTTTCAAAAGAGAAAATTGAATTGCAACATGAACTTGCTTCTTATAAAGCTAAAGTTGAAATTTTAGAAAAGGATAATAAGGTTTTGAAAAATGAAAATGATAAAATTTTAAAAGAAAAAGACTTGTTAAAGGAAAATCTTTCAAAGTTTGAAATGCTAGGTATTAAAATTGATTCTATTTTAAAATGTCAAAAGCTTAAAGGTGATAAAGAAGGCATTGGTTTCAATCAAAGCTCCTCATACTCTTCTAAAGGAACTATATTTTTAAAAGCATCATCTTCAAAGGATAGTGAAGTGCTTGTTCAAACAAAGGTGTTCAAACAATTCACTCTACTAGACTTAATATAAAACATGACAAAATACATAAATGTTCATGTTCATGCAAAACAAGTCATGCATCCAACATTAAAAATAATAAAAGTGCATATTATCATTTAAGGTTTAAGAATGTTATGTATCATTATTATAGTAAAAAGGGACATACAACCAACAGATACTATATTAAGAAAATGCATTGGAGTAATAATAATATGCTTATTTCTAAACCCCAAGAATCCAAATACAATTGGGTACCTAAAATAAAGTAATTATGTTTGTTTGCTAGGTATGCTTGAGATCCAAGGCAAATGTCAACAAGTGGTACCTTAATATTAAATGCTCAAAGCATATGACTGGGAATGCAAGCCTATTCTTTCATTTAGAGAATTGGGATAGTGGTAATGTCAATTTTAAAGACGATGTTAAAGGTAAAGTGATTGGCATTGGTAAGGTCAGTAAGGAATCCACTTTTTTTGTTAATAAAATTTTATTAGTTGAAGGATTGAAGCATAATTTATTAAGTATAAGTCAGCTTGTGACAATGGTTACAAGGTTGTCTTTGATCCTAAAAGTTGCATTATTTATAGAATATATGATGATAAGTTAATATTTCAAGGTGAAAGAATTGAAAATGTGCATGTGATTGATTTAATGTTTTCATCAATAAAAATGTTAAGTGTCTTATCTCAGTAAGTGAGGATTCATGGCTATGACATAGAAGGCTTGGACATGCAAGTTTTGAAAGTACTGGTAACCTCGAGAAAGATGAACACGTGGTTGGACTTCCCAAAATCAAATTTCTCAAGGACAAGGTATGTGAAGTTTGCCAAATGGTCAAACAAGTAAAATTCTCATTTAAGGTAAAGAATAAGGTAACAACAACTAAACCCTTTTAATTGCTTCATATGGATTTATTTGGACCAACTAGGATTGCTAATTTAAGAGGCATGCATTATGCACTTGTGATAGTTGATGATTACTATAGATTTACTTAGGTTTCATTCCTAGCTCATAAAGATGATGTATTTTATGCTTTTTAAACAATAATCAAAAGAATACAAAATGAAAAGGGATTTTACATTTCATCTATTAAAAATGATCATGGAAAAGAATTTTAGAATGAAAATTTCAAATTGTTTTATGATATGCATGGTATCAATCATAACTTTTCATCTCCTAGAACCCTCAACAAAATGGGGTAATGGAATATGGCATGTACTATGGTTAACGAGTATCAATTACCTTCGTACGTTTAAGTTAAAATGATCAAATACAGCTTGCTATGTTTCAAATAGAGTTCATTTAAGACCCATTTTGAACAAAACCCCTTATGAGCTATGGAATGGTAGAAAACCAAGAATTTCATATTTTAGAGTATTTGGATATAAGTGCTACATTTTGAATACCAAGGATAATCTTCGAAAATTTGATCCTAAAATGGATGAAGGTTTGTTTCTTGGATATGCAACATCTAATAAATTATATAGGGTTTTCAGTAAAAGGTCTTTGGTTGTTGAAGAATCTATGCATATTATTTTTGATGAAACTAACCCCCTTGGTCCAAGAAAGGATCTTGTTGATGATAATATAAGTATCTTAATGGAACAAGGAAAGGAACATGAGAACCAACACAAAGAAGTAATCCCAAAGGATATTCAAAAAGGAGAAGATGATGAGATTCCTCTATACCTAGCTCCTACTTAAATCTCACGCAATCTTCTAAAAGATTGGCAATTTCTAAAGGGATACCCCAAGGAATAAATTATAAGTGAAACATCAAAAAAGGTAACTACCTATTCTCACTTTAAGGATATTCATAACAATTTTGCATTTATATCTTAAATAGAGCCAACGAACATAAATAAAGCCTTAAATGATGAAAATTGGGTCATTGCTATACAAGAAGAATTTAATCAATTCGGAAGAAACACAGTATGGACCTTAGTACCTAAACCTAGGAAAGCATAGACTATAATGAAACGTTTGCTCTTGTTGCTAGATTAAAGGCTATTAGAATATTGTTAGCATATATATCTTATATGAATTTTAAATTATTTCAAATGGATGTCAAAAGCGCATTTTTAAATGGTTTTATAGAAGAAGAAGTTTATGTTGAACAACCTCCTAGTTTTAAAGATTTTAATTTGTCAAATCATGTTTTCAAACTCATTAAAACTAAGTATGGACTTAAACAAGCTCCAAGAGCATGGTATGATAGATTAAGTTCGTTTTTGATTGATCATGGATTTAAAAAAGGGAAGGATGACACAAATCTATTTTTTAAGAATTATAAGTATGACATTTTACTTGTGCAAATTTATATGGATGACATTATATTTAGTGCTACTAATGAAGAGTTGTGCAAATAATTTTCTAAGTGCATGCAGGAGGAGTTTGAAATGAGCATGATAGGAGAATTGAAGTACTTCTTAAGACTTCAAGTCAAATAATATGATGATGGAATCTTCATCAACCAATATAAGTACACTCAAGAGATGCTAAATAAATTCAAAATGAATAATGCTAAAGCAAGTAAAACACCCATGAGTACAACCATAAAGCTTTCTTTGGATGAAAGTGGCAAACAAGTATATCAAAAGAAGTATAGAGGTATGATAGGTAATCTTCTCTATCTAAATGCTTCTAGGCTGAATATTATGTTTGATGTATGTATGTATGCTCACTTTCAAGCATCACTTAGGGAATCTCATTTGAGTGCTGTGAAACAAATTTTTAAATATTTGATTAGTACATTGAATTATGGCTTGTGGTATCCTAAAAGTGTTTCATTTGACTTGATTGCCTTTTTTGATACTAATTTTGCTGGAAATGTATTAGATAGGAAGAGTACTTCTGGAACATGGCATTTCTTGGGGAATTATTTGGTTTCTTGGTTAAAAAGTAAAATTATGTTTCTTTATCCACTACTAAAGCTAAATATATATCTGTTGGTTGTTGTTATGCTTAAGTGATATGGATTCAACAACAATTAAGAGATTACAACTTATGTGTTTCATGTACTTTGATTAAATATGATAACACTAGTGCTATCAGCTTGTCTAAGAATCCTATACAGCATTCTAGGAGCAAGCATATTGACATTAGGCATCATTTTCTACGTGATAATGTGCAAAAAGGGAAAGTTGTATTAGAATTCGTTGGTACAACTCACCAACTTGTGGATATTTTCACAAAACCCTTATGTGAGGAATGTTTGAACTTCATTAAACATGAGTTAGGGATAATAGATGGATCATTTTTTAAGTAGGAATGTATTTTAATCTTATAAACTCAGAAAACTTCTCAGAAATCCTCTTTAAAAAATCCAATTTTCAGCACTCGTACGGCTGTGCACTGTTCGATACACCTGTACAGCTCCTTTAAACCAAATTCCTCATTTTAGTAGTAGGTTTTGTATGACTATACAACTTAGGTGTATGCCCGTACACTCAAAAGAGCAAAAATTCCAGTAGCTTTTGTACGGTTGTACGCAATCCTGTACAATCATACGGCTATTCTTCCAAAAATCAAATTTTAGCAGTAGCTTCTGTACGACCATATGCCTCATTTTTCATGCCCGTAGGTTTCAAAGGCATTATGTTGGTACAGTCGTATGCTATTTGGTATGCCCCGTATGTGAGTTTTTTCCTTTAAAACTTCAAATTTTTGTAAGCCGGTACGGTCATATGCGATCTCGTATGCCCATACGCGACTCTGAAACCCTAATTTTAACCTAATTTTTGGGTTTTATCTCTCACTTCTCTCACCATCATCAACCTATTCTGATCAATTTCTCCTGATTTCTGACCTCAAATCCCACCAAATCATTCTCAAAACACTTGAAATTCTTTATTCTTTCCATTTCTCTTAAGTTTTCGGTCTATTCCTTTCCAAAATCAATTTTTCATTTAGGTTTCAACTATTTTTCACTGAAAATCAATTTTTCCTCAAAATCACTCAATTTTGATAATTTTTTGTAATTTTCTTATTTATTTCTACTGATTTTAATTATTCTTTGTTGTTTATTTTTATTTTTGTGTGATTTATGTTGAGATTTTATTATTATTGGGTTTTGAAATTTTTAGGATTTTTGATTTTCTGTCGAATTTTTTTAAAATTTCAATTTTTTGAAAAAATGACTTCTCATCATGGACATGGTAGTTATTCATCTTAACATTGAGACAAGGATAAACGTGCCCAAACCGAGGATTGCACTCCTCTTATACCTAATTTTCCCACTTTTGGCTCTCGATAAGCCATTTGGAGTCAAAAACATTTTTCTCCCTATCGTTTTACATGCGTATCTACTTTACGCACTGTTGGATTAGAGGTCGACACTAAATGTTTGTTGGCTAACGTTGGTTGGTCTAATTTTGCTTTTTTGGATAACAAATCCATTGATTATCTGTCATTCAAGTTTTTACAGATGTTTAAACTTGATACATCTCACACATGTACATTCAAATTGTTTCAGCATAATTACAAACCCACAAAATATGAGTTTGATGTCATTTTTGATTTCCACATCGATGGTATTGAAAATGCCAAATTTACTATCTAGAAGGATATCACACTTGATATCATACTCGATACTCCTTTCCGTCCCTCTAGGCTTAAAGTCTCTTGCCTAAAATCCCCTTCTCTCTTCTACTGTCATCAGTTAATCATGTATCTTATTTTCGGGCCATTAAAGTTAAATGATATATTGATTGGTCCTAACTTGATCTTTCTTTATTCTATGGCCACTGGTACCAAAATTCAGACCGGCCGCTGGTTTTAGGAATAGTTTCTTGAAGTCAATGTCCAGAAATAACCTGGCCGACCTATTCTTTTCGATCCTCACATTCTCTATCTCTGTACTTTTCTAATGGGTCTTCCTTCTAATTCTCCTTCTCCCAGACCCATTGGTCTAAACCTATACATGTCATTCATTGAGCATTCGATGCTCAGTGAACCAAATCATTTAAACGAATACTCTATCCATACAAAATATATTAAGAGACGTTTAGAGCATCTTTTAGTACTGGGATTGCCTAACAACCTTGTTGCACTGTATGATGCTAAGGCAGCCAAAATTTTCCAGTACATGCAAGTACCTATCCCCTCTGATGTAGAGTACATAGAGGATGACACTCCTGCTACTCTATATACACACACCAGCTCTCCATATGATGACGCCTGATGTCAGATGGCTCTCAGTCGCAAAAGTCTAAGATAGATCAAGGGCGATTCTACTTCTGGTGTTAATACTCCTAATGCTACTACTGCTGCTACTCTTATTGATGATGCTATGTCACATCCTGCATTTAGTGGTTTATTTTGCATTTATAAATTGATGTTATGTTGTGAATTCTATGTGTTTGGTGTGGTAATGTGATGAAATTATGTTTATAATGCTAAGCTTATAATTAAAATTGAGTTTAGAGCTTAAAAGAGGAAATTGAAATTTTTGCCGCAAACCCCTAAAACAGGTGTTAAACGGCACTAAAAGTTAGATTCTGAATTATATACAGTGAATTTGACTGAACAGTTTTAACCATTGTGCTTGTATTAACTTTATCTAGGACTATGGTAATTTTAAAAATTTTGGATTTAAAAATTTATTTTCGACATTAAAAATTTGGTCGTATTTATTTAACCGATCAATTGATAATATATTAAGGAAATAAGTTATGTAAGGTAATTAGAATATTACCTTAGCAAAATTTACAATTTATATTATTTATTGTTAGTTATTTAGTTTGATATAGTAATTAATTAAAATAAATTCGAGTATATGTTTTTTTTTTTAAATAATAATAAAATAATATAAAAACAACAAACAAAAAAAATAAAATAAAAATGGTAAGTTTGGTGTTAAGGGGCGTGGAATTGAAATAGGATTTAGGATTTAAAAAGAAAATGAAATTATAAGATGGTTGGAAGGGTAGAATGGTCTTTTAGTTTAAAATTATTAAGTGATGCCCTACATTTTCTCAATCAGTAATCGCCCCCCCCCCCCCCAATCTGATCTTCTTCTCAATTTTTCTTGTGGCCGAAACTCTCTTCACCATTTCTTCTCCTAACCACTCTTATCTTTTCATATTAATTCTTTTGTTTTCTTCTTCGTTTGTTTAAAAGATACCAATCCGCACCATGTATCTCATCCGTTTCTTTTCCTCCACTGCTCAACGTGTATTGTTTCTATAAAATTTTATGTCTTGCTTAAGCTTTTGCATTATTAAAGTTTGGTCATCAAGAAGGGGCCGCACATAGCTTTGATTTCTCTCTTTTCGATTTGTTTTTCACAATTAGCAAACTTCCAACACATTAGCAGCAAGGTTTGGTTTCCAAATATCTTCTTTGTTCTGTTTTAATTGATGATCCAAAGTTAAGTTTTGTTTTAGCTTTGCTGTTCAAATTGAAAATCTCAAAAACAAAATAAAAATAAAAGCAGTTTTAGTTTTTATCACGGAACCCGAAGCTTTTATTCTTATTAACCTATATGTTTCTTTTTATTTTATTTAGCTTTATGTTTATGCGTGTGTTGAAGGTGTCTCTAAGCAAGCAGGAGCTGTTTTTGTGAGGATCAAATATTGATTTAAGTTGGGAATGAATGGATGTTTTGTTGAGGAGCAGTTTTGGGTTGATTGGTTAAGGTGAGGAATATGTAGGTTTTAGGTTATGCGGTTGTTAGGGTGTTGTTTTGGCCGAATGGTTTGTAGTTTTGGATGTTTTTATGAATTGTTGATGGTTAGATGTTTTTTTAGGTTGTATAAGCTATAGATTAATATGTTGATATTTGGTTAATGTGTATTATTGTCTTTGTGCTGTTAACCGCATTATGTGCATAAAATTGATTCTGTTTCTAGCAAATCATAAGGATTAAGAAGGTAGTTTTGGATAATAGACAAAGTAAATAATGTGAAGCTTGCGCATTGCAAGTTAAGGTTGTTTAGGAATTTTGATATTAAGTTAAGAGTTAAATAAAACAAAATAATAAGAATATAATGCTATAAAAAAAATTGGGTTTATAGACATATATTGAAATTAAAATTAAAGGTATACATTTGTTGATAATTTAAGAATTTAAACATTTAAGAGACTTGTGATATATATATATATAAAGAAGATATATGAGTATCAAATTTTGATTATAGAATAT